>ML211868.1:0-10245 GCA_004369055.1 Polyporus arcularius HHB13444
CGTCCACCAGAGTACAACGCACTTCTCCAATATAGAGATTGGTGCAGCGTACTTGGGACAGGGTGAACTAAGGCTACCTCAAGACATTCTTACACTTTTTTACGCTCCTCCACAACACGTGGACTTCTATAGGAGTAGTGCTACGTCATAACAACCAACATGGCACCTTCTGGCGACCAATCGCCACCCATTCTTCAAACCACGACTGCTTCCTCGGCTTCTCAAGAAACGGCAATACCCTTGGCATCTCGACCCAGCACACGGACGACTACCCCGACATCACTAGCTATGTTACAGCAAGGCGGCGCTTCGTCATCACGACGTCGCGTCTCCGCTTTTAATACTCCCCTCGGATTTCAAGCCACCTCGACTCCGTATGTCGGCTCATCTAGGAGCCGTTTCGCGGACTCGGGCGACCACTCTCTGAACTTTCCAGGCGCGTTCTCTCAATATGACGTTGAACATTCGGCCGCTCAGCTGGGACCCTTCGTTACCGACCGACGTAGCCGAGGACGGTCATCACGGTCACCTATACCACGTCAGGATCAAACATACGAAGAAGAACAGGAATCGGGGCAGGTGATGGTATCGCAAGCGGCGGCAACTGACTTGCTTCATGGCATGCTCGAACAGTACCAACACCTCGCTACTGGCGAAAACCCCGAAGTAGAATCGCGATTCCTGGACCGGATCGACGACTTCGCTCGGATGTATAATCTGAGAGTCGACCGCCAAGCGATCATGGCAGAACGCGCCGAGCGAAGGCAAGTAGATTCGACTCATGGCGAGACGGAGTCGATTATCACTCCAGGAGCCTCGCAATATCAGGCACACGATGCGTCTGTCGAGTCTCAGGCAACGCAACACCGCGGCGATGATGAGGATGAACAAGACGTTGAAGAACTCGTAGGAGTCAGCGGTTTGCTGCGTTCCACTGACAACATACTGGACGTGAGCAGATACCGTCGTCTAGCTCAAGCAGGACTGCTGTCGCACGATCACACGACTCCTTCATCACCGATTCACCGAGGACCGTTGCCCGAACGGCCAGCTCCTCCGCCTGCAGCGTCACACTTGCTTCCACCGTACGTGGAACCGTTGGACGCGCCAGTGCCGCAATACCCTGCGAGCCTACCATTTCCGTCTCGACCATCACCACCGGACACGTCACCGACTGAATCAGGCCCCACGATGATTCCGTTACCCTCGTCAGTCAACAGTCAACGAACAATCAGCCGATCGCAATCGCGGCCGCTGCCAATACCGAACCGGTCTATGATGTCTTCATCGGCTTCAGCGTCACGGCAAAGACCGCCAAGCGGAGTCAGCTACCACCCCGCGATGGCTCCTCAATCCGTCCAGCAGCATCGGGATCAACCGACGGGACCTCTAGTCAACCCAGCAGCATCCAGACCCCGCGTGAGCTTCTTACCCGATGCAGGCGGTTCGATAGCGTCAACCACGACGCAGCCGTCCTACTTACAACCGTCAGTACCACCGCGACGGCCACCGTCTCCGCAAGGACCTCGACAAATGCCGAGACCGTCCCTTCGACCGACCGCACAACATCACGGGTATACTACGTATGCGCAGGCACAGTACGTGCCTCCAACGTCTGGCCCCGTACCATCGGTCTCCCAGGCGATGCCGACCTACCCATCGGCCTCGACGTATCAATACCAGGCACGGCAACCTAGAGCCGTACCTGCAGCGACTTCATACGCGCCTCCAGCACCGACGACTACCGGCCATTACCAGCCGCTGGTGAATCAGCTGAGTGCATCTACGCACCCGGCCCCGATGCCACCCGCAGCCGTTCCTACCCAGTATCATTCCGCGGCACCGCCGATTAGTCTCCGGGACAGCATCGGTCTCGCGAACATCTTAAGGATGATAGATGAGGAGGTTGGCCAGCCACCTACGGGATCCATCCCAGATTACCTGAGGTATGCTAAGCTATCGTCGCCGCCAACGTACGACGGCAAAGACGACGATTCCGAGTTCAATGTGTGGCTCAGCAAGGTCTTGACATATTGTCGACGCCTGCACATAACTGGACCGGACTTGGAGCCCGACCGACTCGATGTACTTAGAGGCGCCTTGTCAGGCGAAGCCGCGTCTTGGTTCTACCAGAATGTAGTATCTACACTACGAACTCAGACCTACTGGACGTTCGAGTCCGTAGTGGCGTCACTATATAAGCGATTCGTCCTCACCGACGCGTTTCAAGAAGCGAACGTTAAGTTCCATAGCGTCCAGTATAACGAGCGAGAAGGCATTGCAGGACTGTATCAGGACATGTGTCACTGGGCGCAGCGTATGCTCGACAGGCCGTCCGAGACGGTCTTCAAAGAGAAATTCCTGGCCAGCTTGCCCAGGCACTTTGACTACGACCTTACGGTCCTCAAGGGCATTGATATCTTCTCCATAACCAGCCGCGAGCTATATGACGCGGCGCTTCGAGTGGAGACAGCGCAGGCGAGCATGAAGCTCCGCCGTAAGGCGTATGACATCCAGCATTACGGCCTCAGCACCTCACACAAGAAACCTGCAGTGCAACCCTCGTCCTCGACACCTACGTCGAGTAGACCATCGCGCCCCAAGCGAATGTTCATCCGTCCTATAGCACGGGGCGAAGGACAGTCCTCGCAAGGACATGTCCCTCCACAGAACTCCTTCGTCAAGAAGACCTTCCTGGTGCGCAGGAACGCGGGACCTCCTCGACATTCCCAGCCATCTCAACCTCCAAAGTCCTATCCTCCTCGACCGCAAGCTGGCCCGTCAGCATCGGCGCGACCGTCGAACCCCCAGAAGACTCGTACCTGCTACTCATGTGGCCAGCCAGGACATTACGCCGGCGATGCGGCATGTCCTAAAAGCAACACTCGGATGCATGCGGGACGTATAGAGGACTCCGACGAAATGGCTGGCGAGGGCGAGCTCAATACGCCTACGAGCGACAACCACGTCGCTGATGAGCAGGAGCTACCGCAATCAGACTTCGAGGACAATCTCGCCGACATTGAGTCAGCTGAGGAGTATGAGGTTGAGGGCGTGTCCTCGGACATCGACCATATCGAGCTCTTCTCAGCAACTATCCGACTTGAGGATCCCGACGAGGAGAAGACTTCAGAGGAACTTGCGGACATCGCAGATGACGAACTTCAGTTCGCTGCAACGCGAGTCCTCCAATCGTTCCAGATGCGTTCGGAACCGCCGTCCAAGTCCGTCAAGACTGCTTGGATCTACGACTCGCGCGTACGCAAGCTTACCGACCCGAAGGACCAGCCAGTGCGTGACCGTAACCTCCAGCGACCTCTATGCGCGGAGGTTATGGTTAACGGAGTCCCGGCCTATGCATTATTCAATACTGGATGTACAACGGACTCGATATCTCCTACGTTGGCCTTCGTATCGAGCGCCGATCAAGTCGAACTTGGAGTCCAGATGAATCTCCAGCTCGGAGCCAAGGGCAGCCGCACCAAGATAAACTACGGCGCGAAGGCTCAAATGCAAGTCGGCCCGGTGAACGAGTCCTACTACTTCGATGTAGTGGACATCGATCGCTACGACTTGATCCTCGGCACGCCATTCTTCAGCAAACATGATGTTGTGCTGGATTTCAAGAACCGCACGATCTGGGTCGACGGAGTCGAGGTCGCACCTTACACCAAGGTCGACGAAGCTTTGCTGTTGCAGAATCGCAAGCAACGTTCCAATCGGGAGCTTGGCAATCAAATGGCAATGGCACTGGCCGCTCAGACCAAGCGGCAGTAGGGGACCGCGGCGGGAAGCACTGTCGCGGAACCTCCCCACTCCCGCTTCGCGCACACGGTTGGGTCTTCGGGAGGGGAGGAGAACGGTTCGAGCACCGTTTCGACAACAATAAAGGCGAGAAAGGTGACATCTACGTCGCCGGAAGCCTGCATTGTTCCCGGACGACATCAAGGACGACGAGAAAATATGAAAATCCCACAACTGAATCCACGAAGAGGACCGTCATTACACTCTTCCGTAGAGCCGAAGACGGGAATCTCGGGACTTCCGGACCCTTTCGGAGTCCATCAGCTATTCACTATGGTCATCCAGGATTATATTGAAGACGAACAGATTCGGAAGACTCATCGCGAACCCGCGGAGCCGGGCAGCGAAGAGGATCGATTACAACAACTACGAGACAAGTGGCTAGCGGAGTACGACGATATGCTACGCCCGCCGCCACCAGGTCTGCCTCCTTGGCGAGAAGTCAACCATCGGATACCTCTCATCGACGAGAGTAAACAGTACCGATATCGACTACCTAGATGCCCAGAAGCAGTTCAGGAAGAACTGATCAACAAAATCCGCAAGTACACCGACGCTATGTGGTGGAAGATGGAGAACGTTCAACAAGCCGCTCCGCTACTGTGTGTAGCGAAGAAGAATGGCAAGCTACGCACCGTCGTAGATGCTCGGCAGCGGAACGACAACACCGTCAAGGATGTCACGCCTTTACCGGACCAGGACTGTATCCGCATGGACGTTGCGAGAGCTAAGTATCGCTCGAAGATTGACCTATCGGACGCGTACGAGCAAGTGCGCATCGAGTCCGATGACGTCTGGAAGACAGCGTTCTCCACTCCATATGGCACCTTCGTCAGCCTCGTCATGCAACAAGGCGACTGCAATGCGCCTGCAACATTCCAGAGGCTAATGACCACCATATTCCGCGACTTCCTTAGTCGGTTCGTGCACGTATATCTGGACGATATATTCGTGTACTCGGACTCTATCGAGGACCACGAAAAGCACCTCAAGTTGGTCTTCGATAAGCTTCGAGAGGTCAAACTCTACATCAGCAAGTCTAAGTGTGATCTATACTCCAAGCGTATGGATTGCCTGGGTCACATCATTGACGACCGCGGCTTGCACGCTGATGCGGACAAGATGGAACGAATCCGGAACTGGAGGCAGCCCCGCTCGTACAACGAAGTACAGCGGTTCCTAGGGCTGGTCAACTACCTTGCTCCATTCATGCCCGACGTCTCGGGCTATACTACACCGCTCTCGGACATGGAACATAACGACAGGCCCTTCGTTTGGCGTCCGCTTCATCAAGCCTGCTTCGAAAAGATCAAAGCGAAAGCATGTCGCACGCCTATCTTGAAGCCGATCGACCCACGGAAGCCCGAGCCAATATGGCTCATCTGCGATGCCTCAGTATATGGCATCGGGGCTCTCTACGGCCAAGGAGAAGACTGGCGGACTTGCCGTCCAGCGGGATTCCTATCGAAGAAGTTCTCCAGTGCTCAACGCTCGTACCATACGTACGAGCACGAAGCATTGGCCATCCTCGAAGGACTCATGAAGTGGGAAGATAAGCTACTCGGACGCAAGTTCACTGTGGTCACGGATCACAAAGCTCTCGAGTTCTTCAAGCGGACTACGAGCCCGAACAACAGGCAAATCCGGTGGATGGAGTACATGGCTCGGTTTGATTACGAGGTACAGCACGTACCTGGCAAGGAAAACCGAGTCGCCGACTGCCTTTCGCGCTACTACGAGAACGACAATGTCGACGAGCTCCATCCCATTCACAACTACGTGAATGCTGACGTCCGCCTCGACCCTGACTGGGATGACTTACCCGGGAATCGCATTCTCGAGCTCAAAGCTGGCCGAGTAACTCGTCAGAACCCCACGGGGCTTGAACCCAAGGAGCGCGAGGCGCATCGACTCCAAATGAGGGTTGAACCTCGTGTACTCGAGGCTGAGGAGATGGCCGCCGCCGCCGCCAAGGTTCATGAGTCGCATTCGAACGACTCGACGCAGTCGCCATCTACGACGCAGTCGGACCACCCTATGGAACCCAACCCGTCAGTATGGGATGCCATGGCTAATGGACCATCGCTCCGGAAGAAAGTTGAAGGACTTGCGGGGTTCATGGACGTGCTCAGGACGAGCTATGAGTCTGACCCGCTATTCAACAAGGTACTTCAGTCGCCGAGCCAGTATAAAACCTTCCGTGTCCGCGACGGGTTCATCTATACGACGAACCGTCGCGGCGACGAGGTTCTCTGCATTCCCCGTGTCAAGTACAAGGGTCGCACGACTACCCAGCTTATACTGGACCAAGCCCACGAGACTCTCGGTCATTTCGGAGCCCAGCGAACGTCGGAATATGTCCGCCGCTGGTTCTGGTGGCCTAAGTTAGGCCTCGAGGCCGATCGCTTCTGCATCTCGTGTACAAGATGCCAGGTCGCGAAGTCTCGCAACCAGCTCAAGTCTGGCTTCCTCCATTCCTTACCTATCCCTGTACGGCCCTGGGTTTCCATCGGCATGGACTTCGTCGGACCTTTCCCTCGAGCAAATGGCTACGATTACCTTTGGGTCATCGTGTGTCGTCTCACATCTATGGTTCACCTCATTCCCGTCCATACGACCGATACTGCGGCAGATCTAGCTGCCGTGTATATGCGCGAAGTTGTCCGACTGCATGGATTACCAGAATCCATCGTCTCCGACCGAGACTCGAAATTCACTTCGAGATTCTGGAAGGAGTTACATAGGCTCATGGGGACAAAGCTTCTCATGTCTACCGCGTTCCATCCCCAGACTGATGGCATGTCAGAGCGAACAATACGTTCCGTCACGCAAATATTGCGTGCCATGGTCATGCCAGACCAGCTCGACTGGATCGACAAGGTCCCTATGGCTGAGTTTGCTATTAACTCATCTACGAGTGCTTCTACGGGCTTTGCACCTTTCGAGCTCAATTATGGCTATCTACCGAGGACCATGTCTGGTATCCAGACTGACACTCAGTATGTCGGTGTCCAAGAGTTTGCGCAACGAGCACGGGCAAACCTCGAAATGGCACATGACGTGCTCATCGAGAGTCGCGTCAACCAAACGCATTATGCGAATCAACACCGGCAGCAGGAGCCCGACTTTCACGTCGGAGACTTGGTTTATCTGGCAACGAAGAACTTGTCTATGCCGAAGGGACGTGCGAGGAAATTAGTTCCGAAATACATAGGTCCTTACAGAATTTCGGACGCGCATCCCGAGACGTCTAGCTATACGCTTGAGTTATCGTCGGATTTGCTAGATCGGGGAATACATCCTACATTTCACGTGGATCTCCTGCGCAGGCATGAACCAAACGACGATGTGTTGTTTCCTCACCGAGACTCACGCCCGTTCTACGACATTGGTGTTGAGGATGACCAGGAGTGGCTGGTGGACGAGGTTATTGACCACCGATGGGTGGACAATAAGGTGCAACTATTACTTAAATGGACCCATGGCGATACCACGTGGAAGTGGTATAAGGACTGCAACGACCTATCCGCCGTTGACGAGTACTTCCGTCTACAGGGCGTGAAACATTGGAAGTCCTTGCCTCGAGACGCGTCTGCGTCCTGAGCGCGTTGCGCGCCACATCATGTGACCGCGTTTGGGCGCTCGCGCCCCAACGCGCCTAATTGGCGGACTTATGCGAATTGTGAAGTCCGCCCGAGCCAGCCGACGCGTCCCCTACGCCCACCACCACCATCATCGCCAGCTCACCACCATGACTCATGAGCCAGCACCCCAGCACATCCCAACACGCCGGCATGAACGTCGACGACGACAACGGCCCCCAACCACCCCAGCAACTTGCTGGAGGTGCTCCATCATCTACGATGGGTGCTCCTCCACCAAGCTACCACCAACCACAGGCATCGCAGTACGCAATGCCGCCCCAACACCACCCCTACTACCCTCTGCCCTCGCCTGCGTACGGACAGCCACTGCCGTACCAGGGCCAATATACTACGGCGTTCGTCCCGCAACCCACCACGGCGCCACAGCCGTTCGCCCCGCCGTCCGGTATGCCACCGCTCATGCCGCTGCCGTCCGTGACGCACCACCAGCCCCTCGAGTGGTCTTGCCCCGACTACACGCGACTAGTCGTCATCCACGACGACCCTCGATGCCCTCCATGCATATCATACCTTCGCCACAGCGAGGCCGCCGCGTCCGATCCTCAGTACAACCAGGTGCATGAGGACGCGCGGACGCGTCAACAAGCGGCGTACTTCGAACACTTCCAACGTTATAGGGGGGAAGGGCGCAGTGACGAGACTGCTAGGTTGAGGGAAGAGAACAGGAGATTGAGGGAGGCCGAAGAAGAGGATAGTAGGAGGTTCCGGGAACGCGAGCAGGAGCTCTTGCGGCGCATAGACCTGGCTTGGGAAGCTCACGACGAGCAAGAACGCCAGGTTCGCGACCTGCGCGAGCGATGCGAGAGACTGCAAGCAGATGTCGACCGCCAACCGAGGCGAGAGCGATTTGAACGAGTTCCAGAGCACCGTCGATCGCGATCCCCGCGTCCTCGTTCGCCGCTGCCACGACACGATGATCAGTACGATCGTCGACGTGCGTCGCAGCGACCTCGCTCTCCGCCGAGAGTGAGCTCGTCACGACGACCGCCCACGCCGCCTGGACCGTCGCGCATGCCATCACTACCCAGCAGACGCGAGACGCACCCACCTCGTCATCAGCCACCGCAAGTTCGCTTGCCATCGTCTAGGCCGGAATTCGTGCAAGGCTCGTCGCGTTCCGAGAACACTGCCCCATCCACGAGGCCGTCGACGAACCCTTCTACACCGGCGTTCGGTATGGGCTCTACAAACCTGCTACAGATCAGCTACGACGACCTCTCGGACGACAATGGCGAGGAGTACGTGGTTGAGCCAGACCAACCTGTCAACATGAAGGAGGTTCAGCGCCGCCTCACCAACCAGAGTATGAGGAAGGCACGCCGACCTAAGAGGGACCAGACATGGCAGGACAAGGACCGCGCGGCGTTCTCGCCGATTCCAGGTCGGCCGCAACCTACTCCACCGCCGCTAGCCAATACAGTGCCGCCGTCGACTGTCGAGGGCAGTTGGCCGACTGGACTTCAGCCCGTTCACAACACGGACGTCAAGCTGGCGAGTTCATGGTACAACTACGTACCTATGACACCGCCGCAGGCGTGGGCTCTCATGGAAGAGGCCCGCAGCCAGTCTGAGCCAGATGGCTGGAGCCCTGTACCGTGTTCGTCACCTCATTCAGCAGGTCGACGCATACAACGGTTACATGGGCGTGCCTGGGATGGCCTGCCTCAAGACCAACTGGAGAGGCACGAACTCGAGACCGCGACCGAATGTTCCGCGTCGCCGCGAACCTCGGACAGGAATAGCGGACCCTCGAGCCACCCCCAGTCGCGCCGCATCTGTTGAGGTGTGGGAGCGGTATTACACCGACTACCCATGGTCCATACCGACGCAGCTCCGTCCGGACCCCTCCAACGAACGCGCCGTCCCTTCGCGAGACGTCATCGAGGGCAACCTGCTCATCCGCCGGGTGATACCTTCCACCCGATCGTCAGAATCGTCCATGCGGGCGTCGCTGCTCGACTCAGTCATCCGACTGTTTTCAGTCCATGGCTTGTTCGGCCAACTCGTGCAACGCGGAGGTTATCCACGAGGACCTACGGAGAACCTACGGCCTTTCCCCACCAACTTGGGCCTCGCGAACGTCAATGAGTTCGACGTCGCGCGATGGTACGCGCGTTGCGGGGTCACTGATCGGTCGGTTCTACTCATGAGCCACGTTGCGCGTATATACCGCAACGTTAACCTTGGCCGACCCGCGAACAGCGTCGAACCGTGGCCGTACCCTCCAACGTCAATCACGGCCTTCGACCATGTTCCCACCGAGGCTGAACTACCTGCCATGCCATTTCCCGACCTCGTCGACGTCACCATGACCGACGCACTGGACGCTCCGCCGGCTGAGGGTACTGAGAACGGTGACGGCATAACGACCGTCCCCGCTATTGGTGCTCCAGCAGACAGTCCCACCGTCGACGGTGTAGCGGGCAATCAACACGTTGAGCTCCCAAGCGAGGTGCAAGCCGGTGACGGCATAACGTCCGTCCCCGGCGCACCAAGCGAAGCGATGGAGCAAGAATAGCTCTCGCTGCGATACGACTCAAAGACCCTCCGACCTCCTGATTGCGCCGACGACGAATACTGCCTCTTAGGTTGAAACTACGGACTATCCTACGATACTCTACTAGCTACATCACGTAGCCTACTATTCTTAACGTACCCTAGTGGGTCCTGGAGGGGGAGGATGTAAGGCATCTAAGCCTTACTAAGTAATCGCATCAATGTACAACTGTATGCCGCTTTATAGTCATTAGTAGATAGTAACAACTGTAGCTAATAC
>ML211869.1:0-10243 GCA_004369055.1 Polyporus arcularius HHB13444
TGGCATGGGGGCAGCGCCATTTCAGGTATAGCTACGCAGAGGTCAGCGGGTGCCACAGCGCACGCATGCCCATATTCGAGGCTCGAGGCGGAGGATCACTCACCTGCTGGGTTCCATGCACTCAAAATAATACGACGATCCGTCGGACTGTGCTTGATCTTGTCGATGCACTCCGCGAGCTGGTCGACGCCCTTGCCCGTGTAGTCCGCGTCGCAGTCCTCGTACTTCGCGCCAAAGTGCCTCCACTGGAAGCCGTAGACGGGACCGAGGTCGCCTTCGCGTCGATGCCCGAGCCCACGCTTCTCGAGGAACTCCTTGGACCCGTTCCCGTCCCATATCTTGACGCCCTTCGCCGAGAGCTGCTTCGCGTCTGTGCATCCGCGCACAAACCATAGAAGCTCCTCGACGATGCCGCGGAGGAATGTGCGCTTGGTGGTGAGCAGAGGGAGGGTGGAGTCGGCGAGGGAGAAGCGGAGGTTGGAGGGCGCAAAGATGGCGAGGGTACCCGTGCCCGTGCGGTCTGGGCGAGGGTCGCCGCGGTCGAGGACGTCGCGGATGAGGTCCAGATACTGGAGCTCGTCGTGTGGACGCGTCGGGGCGGCGGACATCGTGGCGGGAGGCAAGCAGGACGCGTCGCGTCGACGCGTTCTTTGGCCATGTTGACGCGTATGGCGCGTCTACAGCTGTGCATCCTGCGATTTCCTCCCAAACATCGGCGTGCAATAGTGTGGGTATACGACTACATAGTTACAAACGTATGGTAGGAAGTCATTACGGATCCGTGGATACATGCATGGATGATAGAGAAACAACGGCGACAGCAATGCGTACGTACACGACTCCGAACCCGTCCACAGAAGTGAAGATAGCCAACAGCCAACAACGACGACCGACCGCACTCTAGAACCTCCGCGAGGCCCCAACGAGGCCCTCTATCGACTGGTGCTCGAGCTCATTGCGCGCCTTCAGGATCGCAGCGTGCATCTCCTTCATCTCATTCCCGAGCTTCACCCCGAACCGGCTCAGGATATCGCGCTGCCACGCGTCGTACTTTGCGTTCACGCGTGCCTGCACCTGTTCGTAGTCGATGACGCACACCCCGAACGACTTCTGCGTCTCGGACGTGTCGAACGTCGACCGCGCCTTCTTGATCTCCGTGAGCAGCTGCTGCCAGTTCGCGAGCGAGTCGCCGAGCCGGTTGAAGACATATTCGGTCTCGAGGTCCCAGAGCGACTGGAACTGGAGCCACTTCGCCACGTAGTCCTTGAGCGACTGGACCTTCTGCTCAATCAACGAGAACGGCCGCTCTAATGTCGCGTCGGGGAACTTGGTGAGCTGCAAGAAAGCGTCAGCACGGGGCCGGCAGATTCATCCTGACGTAGACGGCACATACGAGAGAGGTGTACGTGAGGTCGGTGGCCACATGCCCTTGCATCTGCAGTCCGATCTCGTACCGCGAACTCTGTATCCGTCTTAGACGACAGACGATACCTTTGAAGGAAGTCAATATCAAATGCTCTCTTCTCGCTAGAAAGTCCTCACCGAGCCACTCATGCAGTTGACGGATCCACCCTTCCCGCGCGTGCTCGATTGGTGGATCGAGGAAGATGACCTGGTTCTGAATCCGGATCTCGTGGATAATGGGTGCCAGGACTAGTTGTCCCTCAGATGACTGCAGCGGCGCGAAACGGTCAGTCCTGGCAGGCGCATCAACCAAAACCAAACCAACACACCTTGTCATCCTTCGCCCGCTTGTCCCTTCGTTTGCTGTTGATGGTCACGGGTTCTCTCCGACTATCACTGTCATCCGCTCGCTCGAACTCCTGACACCAGTGGTTAATGACAGCGGTTACCCGCTGGAGGAGAATGTCCTCTATCCGCTGATCCAGCTCTGCGACCCAGTGGTCCAGGTTCGCGTAGCCTTCCAAGTTCAGTCGGTCAATCTATGCGGGAGACCGATAAGCACCGTGTCTGGAGCAACAGTTGCAGGAATACAGACCGCCGCCTGGACTTTGCCAAGAAGCTCCCGGAAAGCATCGGATGTGTACGAACATGTCGACAACTCCTCCACCGAACGCAGGATATCCTTGTACAGGTCGATGACATTGTTTGTCTTGTCCTGCAAGTCCAGCAAGCCTCAGTGGATGCAGACAACGTATCATAAACTCTGACGCACCTGAAGAATGGACACGACGCTGGCAAATTCTCTGACGAACTGGATATGGCGATTGTCGCGAGCACCATCAGTGGACACATAGCGAGCGGTATCATATTGGTTGACGAAGTAGTCCCACCGGATGTTCATGCCTGCCAACACATGTCAGGTCTGCCGATAGCCGCCTTTTCTGCGCCATAACGCACCTTTCGTGACCATCCGCTGCGCCTCATTCCTGTACTCCGCAACAAGCCACTCGATCCCCTTGTTGTTCTCCACGAGATCCAACGTCTGCCCGTACGTCCGCACCGTCTCCATCAAACTGACCGCATGCGGGTACACCCTCTTCGCGTCCTTGGCCATATTGGTGATCGCATGTGGGACCTGGAAGTTCTGCCACAACAAGTTGCGAACCTCCTTGAACAGCGTGATGATCTGCGGGTCGAAGTTCACCGCGAGTTGGAATCCGCCCCCACGCAGGCGCACGATCTCGAATAGGCGGCCCCCCACACCCATGTCGCGTCGGTTGATGTCGTGCAGCCACGCCTCGTAGACCGGACGGACGTCAAGCTTCTTGCGGAATGCGGACGACTCGGATTGAAGCTTCTGACCCTCGGCATAGAGCTCCCAGCCCTTTCCGAGGACGTCCTCGACGCGTTTCATATACGTCTGCAGCTGCCGGTCGATTTGCCGTGCCCAGATGATGGCGCCGGATATTGGTGGGAGGTCGCGCATTTGAGACATGTGGTACGCCTCGGAGAACCGATACTGCGTTTTGAACTGCGCGTGTTTTGCGTTGTCAGACTCAGACGAATATGCAATAATGCGTCAATATGCAGACCTTGTCGTGCAATCGCTTAATGTCCTCCTTCACGGAGTCAATCAGCTGTGTCTGATACTCTTGGATGGCACCACGGATCTAGAACAGAAGGTTTCAGCGATGGGTGGTCGTCGAACTTGACGAGGGAAGCGTCTACCTTCGGACGGACGAATAGTGCGTTGAATTTGGAGAACACACGGAACATCTCGTTTGCATTGCGAGCAGTGCCCAGTCTGTCCCGCAACCGCGCGATGATCTGGTTCTCCACGCGAGCGACCCGCTCATTGTACGCGTTCTCAGCAGCAACCCAGATCTCGCTGCCCTCTGCAGACAGAGTCGGTAACCAATGAGCGTCAGTCACGCATAATGCTCACCTGTCGAGACGTCAAGGACATCTATGCGCTTCATGACTTCGTACGCCTCCTTGACTTCCGCTTCCATGTCCATCCCGCCTATCTCGGTCCCCACGCTGCCCAAGCCCTTCGTGGGCCCGGTCATCACCGCGAGCTGCTCGTGCTGCTTCCGCCAATCGCGCAGGTAGCGGATCCGGTCCTGCAGCTTCGCGTGCGCGGGGATCACCTTGATGGGTATGAACTTCTCCTGGCGCTTGCGCGTGACCTCACGCGCGACGTTGGTGAACTCTTTCATATGGTCGTCCCATGTACGGAAGATGGCCATCGTCTGCGAGAGGAGCCGCTCGAAGGTCTCGTACGGAGTGTAAAGCAGTCGGTGCGAGGTCAGCACACGCAGGAGCTGGTCGTTGAAGTCGCGCGAGATAGCTTCGACGAGGGGGAGGGCACGTCGAATCGGGTAGGGCGAGAGCTTCAGCTTCCGGTTGATGTGACCAAAAATGAGGACGACTGCCTCTTGGATCTTGTCCAGGTCGGTCGCAGAGAGCAGCTCGTTGAGAGGGAAGTCCTTCATGAGCTGGTTGTACTTGTGCACTGCAGGGGCGCGTGTTTGAGGAGGACATAGAGGAAAACTCACCCGAGCGACTCACCCGTGTCCGTCGCGTCTTTGAGACCAGTATCTGCGCCGAAACTGACGGTGGCGTGGAAACGCTTCGCATTGCGCAGACAATCCATAACCATGTTGACTTCGTCGCTCCGGAGTTGTGCCTCAATACCCTCGAGCGCGCGTTCCAAGCTAAGCCAGAAATTGATTTCCTGGGATGCGGTACCGGAGGAAACGTCGCGGGTGAGTTTGGTGACGGTCTGGATAGACTTGATCCATTGGTTGACGTGACTCTGGAGGGTGTTGAGGAAGGAGCTGTCATTGAGGGTCTTGGTGGGGATGTCGGACAGGCTAGGTCTTGAGCCATTTGCGCGTGCTTGCTCGACTATGCGTTGAATGAGAGGATGGATGATGAGATGAGTCTCAGGAATTTCGACATTCTGCTGAAGATGGAGCAAGGAGAGCTCCAGTTCTGCAAACTTCTTCTTCGTGACAGGAATACCTGGATCTCTGCATGAGGTGAAGCGTCAACAAGAGATGCACGGCAACTGACCCATCTTGCCGTCGCCATCCTTGCCTCCGCCTCTTGCGCCTACGAAGGCTTCAAAGTAGGGTTTCATTACGCAGCTGATGACAGCATGCAGACTCTCGTAAGGTGTCTCATCGCTGCCAAGTAGATTGAGAATATATAGTTGAGAGGCCAGAGGGGACGTTGGGTCGAGTATTGGCCCGTGTTTGATGATAGCAACAGTCATGGCATGAGAGGGGTCGTAAGTGAGATTCTGCGTGAGCTTGTAGGAGTAGGTCGGCGGGGCGTCCTCGCCTGTACGAGTTCAGTGTGCGATCGCGTGAAGAGGGCAGGGGGACTGACTTTCTTGTTCGTCCTTCTTCTTGACGACATAGACTACGCCGCCACCCTCGCCTGCAAAACGCGCTACCCGGGCGGGGAAGTCCTCGTCAAAGATTGATTCCAGCTCTTCTGGCGAGGCCCCAAAAATTGGAGGAAGGAGAGAGAGAAGATATGAACGAAAGACTGCGGGATCGAAGGAGATGGCGGGCTCGGAGATGGCGTCGTGGAGGTCGCCGTTCCCGTTGACGGCGCCGTTTGTGCGACCGACGCCGTTTGTGACGGCGAGGGGCGATTCCACGCCGGCCATGGTGGATGTCTGCGTCGGCGGAGGAGGTTGTGGCAGGAAAGAGAGCCTGAAACGGACAAGTCCAGCAACGCGTCCGGCCACAGGCGCCGTCTGCTGCTCTCCCCCGTCCTCCGCTCTCCTCCGTCTCTCAACTCTCCAAGTCACCTGTACACGCGACCAGCTCGGAACGATCAGTCTATATCTCCTGGAATATACACTCAGGCAGCACCGCACGCAAGGACACGCCCTTCAAGGCCGACTTGCATAGACTTGCATCCGTACCTCGGGACATCCGACGATGGCACAAGCACAGACGGCAAGTGCGCCGCCAGCGGTGAGTGCATCTTCAGGACCTCCACTCATTGTCTGACGGGCATCTGCAGTGGAGGCAATTCGTGTTCTTCGACGTTGTCCCTGTCAAGGACATACATGACCTGGGGAGCGCACCTGAGGTGTTCAGGGTAAATCATCACCTACCTCCCTCTCCCTCTGCGCCCTTGACCAATGATGCAGAAAACACCAGAAATATCGACCATTGTCGCGTCCTCTGTTGGGCTCGTAGTCGCAGACATTCATGGAAGCGTATACCTCGTCAACCGCGACTTCGAGATCGCCAAGAGCTGGATCGCGCATACCGGCGGTCGAGTTACGCACATGGCGGAGCGGAGGGGCATTCTCATCACACTCGGGGTACGTCAACCAGTGCCAGCTCGTCAGCCGCCTACTGAACGCCTCACCTCAGGAAGAGGACGCCGCACGACACCCCTTCCTCAAGGTGTGGGACCTGCAAACCTTTGACAAGAAGACCGGCACACCCCTCCTACTCCGCTCAGTAAAGGTCCAGAGCGGGAATCGCCCACATCCGGTACGTCTTACAGCACTATGCGTATCTCCACTCTGACGGCTTCCGCCAAGGTGTCCACGATCGCCCTATCAGCAACCCTCTCTTACCTGGCTATCGGCCTCGGAGACGGCACTGTCATCCTCTACCGCCACCTCGACCAATCCATCTATTCCACGTCTGGCTCCCTCAGCACCCTTCCCAAGCCGCGTGTCATCCACGAGTCCCCTACAGAGCCGATCACAGGTCTCGGCTTCCGCGAACCTACAGAAGATACCCCGAATGTCTACCTCTTTATCGTCACGACGAACAGGACGCTGTGCTACCAGGCTTCAGGGAAAGGTAGTGGCGGGACTCCCACAGTCGTGGACGAGATAGGTGCCGGCCTTGGCTGCGCGACCATGGACTGGAAAGCGCGCGAGATCGTCGTCGCTCGGGACGAGGCGATCTACCTCTGTGGGACCGAGAGCCGAGGGGCGTGCTATGCGTACGAAGGTGCGCCCATGTATGAGCTCTTGGCCCGAGTGCAGGCCACTCATCACACAGGGTAGGTCTCAAGTCCAGGATACACACTCACCGCAACTACATCGTCATCGTATCTCCACCGTTCACCCCGAGTGCCTCTGCAGCATCCGCAACGGTGCGAAACTTTGTCGCCAAGAATGTCGCGCCCTCGGGATCGGAGATCGCGAAAGTGACCGTGTTTGACCCCGAGAACAAGTTCGTAGCACACTCCGGCACCTTCACGGAAGGCATCCGCGAGGTGTTCTCGTCGTGGGGCAAGCTGTACGTCCTCTCGAATGACGGCAAGGTTCGCTCCTCTGTATAGGATGAAGACTTCTCGACTCACTGCCCTCTAGCTCATGTGTCTCGAGGAGAAGCCGACGTCCGAGAAGCTGGACATGCTGTACCGGAAGGGCCTTTACCTGCTCGCCCTCAATATTGCCGAGACGCAGAAGCTTGACGAGGCCCACATTGCCGACATTCATAAGCAATACGGTGACCATCTCTATACGAAGGGTGATTACGACGGCGCAATGCAGCAGTATATACAGACCATTCGCTACGTGCAACCCAGTTACGTGATCCGCAAGGTTCGTTACGGCCTCCTAGTCGGTATAGCCACGCTTTGATACTGACGCGTCGCAGTTCCTAGACGCCCAGCGAATACACAATCTCGTCACGTATCTACAAGAGCTCCATTCACTTGGTCTGGCGAATTCGGATCACACTACACTCCTCCTGAACACCTATACCAAGCTGAAGGATGTATCCCGCCTGGACAGCTTCATCAAGCGCGAGTCGCTGCGTGTAACTGGGGAAGAGGGGAAGGACGAGCTTCCCTTCGACCTCGACACAGCGATCCGCGTGTGTCGGCAAGCAGGCTACTTCGAACACGCTTCCTACCTCGCCAAGAAGTATGAACGGCACGAGGACTACCTGCGAATACAGATCGAGGACGCTGGGAACTACAAAGATGCCCTCATGTACCTCAGGCGTCTCGGAGCAGAGGCGGTAGGTGAACTTGCAGTCAATTTTTCCCAGTTGCGCTCATTCTTCGTATTCTTGATAGGCCGAGAGCAATCTCGCGCGATACGGACGTGCTTTGCTTGACAACCTTCCCGAGGAGACGACGGACCTCCTGATTGACCTATGCACGAGTCTCGCACCTCTCAGCATCGAGCCCGAAGAAGTCGACGCTGCTGCGCCTGGGAAACAACCACCGGGAGGCCCATCCTACCTATCTTATCTGGCCCTGAACCGCGCGCCCGCTGCCAGCACGTCCTCTCCGGTGGACAACGTGTCAACACCCACAGCGGCGCTGCCGACCCCTGCAAGGCCTTCAGAAGCCAAGCGCCGTGACTCTATGTTTGATGGTTCACGAACGTCGAACTCACCGCCCGGCACACCCACCACTGCCACCCCCGCAAAGGCCCGTGCAAACAGCATCAAGCGCCCTTCGCCACGTCTCTACTTCGCGCACTTTGTTGACCATACCGAGCACTTCGTGCGTTTCCTCGAGACCGTCGCCCGCAAACGCTGGGGCCAGGCCCTGGAGAATGCGTCCGAGCCGCTGCCCGTTGAATCCGACCCAAACGCTGATGAGCAAGCCGAGAAGCGTGACCAAGTCGCCGTGTGGAACACGCTCTTCGAGCTGTACCTCTCCCACCCGCCATCCTCCTCCGCGAGCCCGAACTCGAAGGCGCTCGCGCTCCTCCAGAACACGACGCTCCCCTACGACCCGACGCACGCACTCATACTCTGCTCGACACGCGGCTTCACAGCTGGGCTCGTGCTCCTCTGGGAGCGCATGGGCATGCACGAAGACGTCGTGCGCTTCTTCATGGACCGGCACCACGACGGCGACGCAGACGCGAGCAGTGAGGTCGTTCGCCGCGTGCGGCAGTACGGTGCAGGCCGCCCACAGTTGTATCCACTCGTCTTGCGTTTCCTCACGAGCACCCCGGCCCTGCTCGCGAAGCACCGCGGCGACGTCGCGGACGTACTCCGAGTGATCGACGAGGAGAAGATCATGCCGCCCGTGAGCGTCGTGCAAGTGCTGAGCCGGAACGGAGTTGCGAGCGTCGGGCTGGTCAAGGAGTGGCTCATGGCGCGCATTCAGAGTGCACGGCAGGAAGTCGACACAGTGAGTTCCTTCGGGCGGCCGCTCGCATCATGGGTGCTGACGAGCATTCATGATAGGACCAACAGCTCATCGCCTCGTATCGGACAGAGACCCAGGCGAAACTGCGCCAGGTCCAGGAGCTCTCGGACCCCGACCACCCGCGTGTCTTCCACGTCACTCAGTGTTCAGCATGTCAAGGCGGGCTGGACCTCCCGGCCGTGCACTTCATGTGCAACCACAGCTACCACCAACGGTGCGTCTCGGGCATTGTCCGACTCGTGAGCCATCACTGATGCAAGCCTGACACAGCTGCCTGGCGGAGAACGAGACGGAATGCCCGAACTGCGCGCGTGAGCACGGCATGATCAGGGAGATCCGGCGGAACAACGAGCGGCTGGCGGACCAGCACGACCTGTTCCTGTCCGAGGTGCGCGAGGGCGGGTTCAGTGCGCTCGCGAGCGGGTTCAGCCGGGGCACGCTGAACTTGTCCAGGGTGGACGATGTAGTGGCATGATGTTTGTTCTCTCATTCTCATTGTCGCGGTGCTTGTCTTTCAATGCGAGCTGCAAAATTCTTGATCTGCACCAAGTGGGTGCTTCGTCAGTGTGCATGCGCACACGACACAATACGAGTCAAGTCCTGCAAGAATCAAATACAGTTTGAACGACAACTTGGCATTACTTTTGATACAGGCAGGATGTCCGAGCTTGCCCCAGCAGAAGTAACTTGCTCGTGTATAGCATTTGCAAGAGATCCGCCGCGAAATGGCATGTCGAATACTACTGTAGTAGCATGCGTGCAGTATGCTGACTCTGCCAGAGCCCTCGGGTGTCATGCGCAACATCTTGATTGCTGTCGTCGACATGAGCACCTTCCCGAGCCGGCTGGTATCGAGATTTGACTCTCTGTAGATGCGCGAATCCGCCGGGATACTATGCTGAGGCCGACCAAGGCGATGCGCGATGTCCAAGAACCAGGTGCAGGTGGTGAGATCAATGCGACGAGCTGGCTGTGGAACATGGTGAAGATCTCCCGCACTTCTGCGCACGCGGGATACGTTCGCGGATGTGTGCAGAAAGGAAAGAGGTGATTGAAAAGTAGACTGCAGAGTCGGCGCGACTGGGATGTGCACATTGAAGCCGCATGACTCCCGTTTGCGCACTCTGCGAGATTCGGATGTTCATATGCGCGTGGATGCGTCCAGACTTGTGCCGATACACTTGCTGCGGCGTCATGCGTAGTATGTGTTATTCCTCGTTCATGGAAGTCCTCTTGAGGCATCATATGGCTGTCTTTGCGACTATCCGCCAGTTCGTCGACCCGGTCGGGGCCATCGCGGTCATTCTGCTCAACGCAGGCGGGCACACATATGTAGTCACAGCGCGAGAATGGATAGCATAAACAGCAACAATCACAGAAAGTGGTATATGTAGAACAATGCAACAATACAATGAAGAAAGAGCAGGCGAGAACACTGACCGCGACGGCATCAAACGGACTACTTAGTGCTGGCGTTCCGACTCAGACACAGTCTTGCTATGAACGGCGAGTCCGTCGACCTCCGTTCTTCTTTGGCGTGGCCTGGCTCGCCGCGGCGCGTCGCCGTGTCGCAGGCTTGTTCGCAGTCTGTGTCTTGTCCGCAGTAGTAGAACGAGTCCTGCCGCCCCGTTTCGGTGCAGGGGCGCCCGATGCGCCGGCTTGCGCAACGGTC
>ML211870.1:0-10233 GCA_004369055.1 Polyporus arcularius HHB13444
CTGGATCCAAGTCTACAGTCTCGCCACGTATTGTGCGTGCGTCCGACGGGCCGCTCACTGTAGACTCACCTCCAACTGTGTGCGTCCAAGGGCCGACATGCTCACTGCCAATTGCAGTCTTCACGCCGTCCGAGACTCGTTGCTGGTGAGTACAAGATTGCACACCATACATCTTGTTGATAATTGTACTCATTCATATATAGGAATTTATGCGGTCTGGAAGACACGGTACGTTCATTCAGATCGGTCTATGTACAAGGAGGATACATTACTTGGATACATGTATATTGGGTTGCTATTCATTGCGGACAAGAAGAAAGGGGCGCAGAGCGAGCGGAGAGAACGACAATATGTGGGAAATAGCATACTACCTCATGCCTTCGCCTTACGAGGAGCACGGGCCTTGGGGGGCGCTTGAGCAGCCTTTTTCGTCTTCGGCGCCTTCTTCGTTGGGGCCGCTTTCTTTGTCGCTGTGGCCGCCGCGGCCTTTTTCGGCGGGACTGCCTTCTTTGCGGGCAACTTAGCCGGCGTACCACGCCCGCCTCTTGAGTTGGTATCCGCCTGTGGCTCAGGCGGCTGTGGTACGTCCTTTCCTCGGGTGGACCGACGCAGGGGGCCATCAGTCTCGCTGGGGACCGGGGGCGCCGCGGCTGGCTCCGAAACAGCTTGGAGAGTCGTGCCTGTTGCGTGACCCCGGGGAGACCGACGCTTCCGGGTGCCATCATCCGTCTCGCCAGTGACTTCAGCCTGACTGTGGGCAGACCGACGCTTCCCGGTCGTGCTGCGGACTGCGGGTGGAAGTACGGCGGAAGCCCCGCCGGTGTCATCGGTAGGGAGCGGTGTGACCCATGCAGGTAGCGGCGGCGCATATTGCTCGAATGTGTAGGGATCTGCAGCCTCGAAGGCTTCCAGCAAGTCATACACAGCCTCCCTGTCCATCGCACTGATGCGAGCAGCAAGAAGCGGGTCGTAATTGGGGTCGAGCGGGTCTGCAGTCTGAAGGTCTGCCGCCATGAGGGTGTTTGACGGGTCGACAGGCGGCTGGATAGCGTCCGCGACCGCCGGCAGCTCAATCGGAGCGATAGCGTCCGAGGGTATCACGGGAGGCTGGATAGCACCCGTGACCGCCGACGGTCCAAGTGGAGCGGTAGAGTTCGAGGGGATGACAGGAGGCTGGGAAGTGCGTAGGACAACACGGGCCTGCTGCATGCCAGAGGACTCGCCGTTCTCACCGTTCTGGCGATCGGCAGGCGTCTCGGAGGCCGGCACGAGGCTGGCCTGCGGAGTGCTGAGGTTGGGCGATGTGTGCGTGTCCTCCTGGGAAGCCTGGCGGGAGGCCTGCAGGCTGCGTTGCTTTTGTACTTCGCGCGCTGTATAGGTAATGTGAGTGCAAGAACAAGCTATACATTGAGTTTACTCACAGAACACTTGCTTGGCGAACTTCCCCATAGGGACTACCGTTTGCTCCTCGAAGTCGGGGTTTGCCTGTGCGAAGCTGATACCATCCTGCTTGTGACCAAAGTGTGCGCTATAAAAGAAGACAATCATGAGTGTTGGTCCGTGAACGGCTGGACCGCGCTACTTACGACATGTGGCCGATCTTCCCATTCGCATCGGGCATTGGGCCCGCCCCGACTACACTCCACGCCCACCCGCTGGCAGCGGCATACGGCTGCAAGACGCCCTTGAAGAGCTCCGGTGCAAGGTCGATAGCACTGTCGAATGGAGTGTTCGTGTCAAGGAGAAGAGCATGCGGAGGCGTGCGTAGACTCACTCTTGGTATTGCTGCGGCGTGCGGATGACGAGGTCCGGACTGAGCGCCCGGCCCGCACGCCCGTTCCGCGCGTCCTCCTTCGCCTGCAGTAGCTTCTTCTTGATCTCCTGCTTGATCTCCTCCGGACACGCGTCGAACGCCTCCTTGGTACACGCCTTCACGTTGTTCAATCTCTCCTTGCTGTCAAGCTTGCGCCCCAACTCTGCCTCGATCACCTTCGTCTTCGCCTGTACGAGTGGCTTGATGTCACTGTCGTAGTGGTCTGCTGAGAACATCTCCTGCGCCTGGGGCAATCGACCACCCTTTTTTGAGACGCCAACTGCGGAGAGCAAGCTTGACAGCTTCCGGGTCGAGGCGCGCTTTCGATCGCGGTTCTTGTGCCAGACGAGCAATTGCTAGGATAGGAGCGTACGTCAAGAGTCGAACGAGTCGATGACAGGTGACCAGAATGAGGGATAGATATGTACGTACCTTCTTTCTCTTCTTTACTGCATCTGCTAACACTTCTTTCTCTTCGGGGGAAAGACGTGCCTCGTCGCGGTGCCCATAGATCACCTGGCACTCCGACCATACAGCCAGGTAGTCGGTGTACAGAGTCTCAAGGTACACGGCACGCCTTTTGATCTTCTTGGCCGCCAGATAAGGAGGTCGTGTTCTTTTCAGCCATGCCCATTGCGCCGGCGTCGTCCAGGTACGAGTCGCCCCAGGCCATCCCTCGGACTCCTCGTCGGAGTCGGAGTCCGGCTCGTCAAGATCCATCTCTACGTCTTCAGGGATGTCCGACATGGCGGGAAAGATGGTGACGGTGCAGCAGTAGGACGAGAGGACAAGAGTTCGGGATGCGGCTGGCGGGCTGGGGCAGCGGCCGCGCGCACATTAACTAAGATCATATTCACCGTGATCACCGGCACCAAGGTGTCTGCAATAGGGGACACGGTTGCGATTTACGCTCAGCACGGAGCGAGTTATATCGGTAAGTGCTTGCCTCTCGGTTCCTTCAAGATAGACAGCCCAATGACCAGTCTGGTCAAGCACGCAGTGGGGTCACTGAGGGTATAAAGACCCTCTGCGTCCCCGTACCCGTCTCTCATTCCCTCAGACATCCCCTTCACTCCTTCCTCACTATGCACATCCACCGTGGCAAGAGTACTGAGGGCGCGGCGGCCTCTGTCGCCGCGTCCTCAAGCTCCATGCCCGGGGCTTTTGACGCTGAACCGCAAGGCAAGCACCGACGTCCGTGGTGGATTTTCAGGCGCTGATGTTCATTTAGCTACAGCCGGACCTCGCCTCGCGCCTCCCATCGAATGTTGGGAGTGTCATTTGCTCTCTATCGGAGGTAAGCCCGCCTCCCGACGTTTTGACGGTCATGTACGCTCACACATGTATGCACAGTCGGGATGTGCCACCACCGCAAGGCTCTCCTCTCTGACGATGAGGACTACAGTGAGGCCGTGTCTGACGAAGACGAGGACGAACACGGTGTCGAGAGCTCCGCCGACTCTGTCGGCGGCATCCACCACCCGATCAGTAGCGATGAGGTGGCTGATCGGACGCCGTCGCCTCAGTCCGAGCACTCCTCGGCTCTGTGGGTGGGCGTGTCTCCCGGGTCCTCCTTCCTCGCCGACAACACCTCGGCGTTGCGTACCCCGACGCCGCCCCCGAGCCCTGAGCTTCCCCCAGCCTTGCCGCATGCTCAGCACGCCGCTCATACCGAGCCTGTTGCCGTCCCCGTCGTGCAGCCCCAGCATGTCGCTCAAGCCCTCCCCGTTGCGCAACCCCAGCTCGTCCCTCATGTCGTCCCTGTTGTGCAGCCCCAGCCCATCGCTCAGCCTGTCCTCGCTGTGCAGCCTGCCGCTAATGTCGCTCACGTCCAAGCCGCTGCTCTCGTGCCTGCAGTGCACGCTGTGCAGCCGCTGCCTGCCGGTAACCGACGTGTGCTCGTTGATGCCCATCTCGCGACCAACGGTATCGTGGCGCACTACGACCCAAATGATCCGACGTTCACTGGGAGATGGTACGTTGTTACGCGCGGGCGCATCGTTGGCGTCTTCAGGCGACAGTGAGTAATCTGGTTGCCCCTACATGGACAGCGGCTGACTCGCACGCACAGGGGGCCAGCAAGCCACGCTGTGAACGGCTTTGCTGGGCAGAACTGGTTCCATGCAAGGCCATACGACGAGGCGTGCGAGGCGTTCTACGATTGCGCCCTTGCTGGCGCCGTCAGCAACCAGCCGTCGGCTTAGCAGAGACCGAACAACGCGGCGGCGGGGCATGGATAGGTGGCGAGGTTGACTTTCTTGGCATGCGCGTACCCGTACATGTATATCTGATGTGGTTCGATTGTGCATAAATACAACGTGACGAGAGCCCGTGTGGGTCTCTCCGTCAGCTTCCTCCCCCACTCTGACCGTACGGTATGGGTCGCCGTGCACTGTACTTCACCCTCGCAGAACGCAAGGCAGCGAAGCGTGCACAGCATGCCAAATACGCCAGATCGGATCGGTAAGATGCGAGCTGGTGACATCATGATGATCTTACTGATCGCTACCATCTACTACTACTAGGGGCAAGGCGACTCGAGCGCGCGCGCGATCTCAACATACCCAACACTCTGTTACTCCCTTCAGCAGCGAGGACATACCAGTCGCCGCACACGCCCGCGCTGCAGTATATTCCGTTTTATCCTGGACCCTCTCCTGGAGTGGCGATGAGGATGTAGTTGTCGACCTCGGTCTTCGCCAGCCACCATATGCTTTTGTGACACCCGATGCAGCTGCCATTGCTGCAGTGGAGGAGTGCGGGAACGATGGCGTGGAGCGGACACTCAACAGCATCCACTGCGCTTGGGTCCGGGAGGAGGGACGTGCCCGATTCGAAGCATGGTCGACGAGAGGTTCGGAGGAGAAGGACTTTGTGGCCGCTGCGACTGCGGAGCTGGGAGAACGTGTTCGTGCGTGGAACACGGTCGCAGCCAACGAAAGTAGTGCGGAAGAGCACGGTTGCTTTCGCAAGCTATACCTGGACTGGGGTGCGAAGCGGATCGTATGGCTGTGGGAGGAACTCGAGGTCAGGCGGAAGGGTCTCGAGGCGTACCTTGCTGCGCGCAGGCACTCTGAGCTTCCGACTCAGCGACTATACGAAGCTAATATCAGTTATATCGAGAGCTTGCCGCCGTTAGAAGAGTCAGAGGAAGAGCTCAGTGACAGCGGGGATTGGTTGTCAGAAATGTTCGAGGATTACCAGTTTACTAGTCACGCATACACACTGTAGATATCGTAGGGACAATATTGCTGCCCTTCAGTCTGTCTACACTTAAACTTGTCCAATCGCCCCTGAATATTCTGGAACCTTTCCTGACCACTATTCCGACCTGCGCGAATCTTCCAATGACCGAGAATGCTGTCGATGTCACTTGTAGCAGAGTATGTATGTTATGTTTCACCAGCGCCAAACCAGCGTGTAACTGGCCTCCCTTCAAAACAGCCTGTGATTGGCTGCTCGAGATGAGCGCCTGAACGCTTTAGGCATGCCTCTGAGCGCTCAGAACGTATCGCTACCACTATGTCGTGAGTCTCGACATTCCTCCACATCTTCTCCTGCACACTACGACGCGCACTCTTTGTTCTTCTAACTCGTGTGCTACACAAGTATATCTGTCTGATGGGCATGCGTGGACACGCCGGCTTCACACCCGTCCTGCTCGCCTCCATTGCCCCGCCATATCTCTCACCTCTCTCACCCCTCGTCTTCACTCGAAACTCGACCGATGGGGAAAACTCGACTGATGTGGATAGGAGGATGGGCGTCATGGTTGCAGGTGTGTTATGATAGCTCTAAGAGGGGTGTTCTGCGTCGAAGAGGTCAGTGCTGTCGCCCCCCGTGTTCCTGCTGCACGCGTGCGGGTCCTGTGTATTGACTCAACTCACAGAGACCGTGGCTGTCAAGGTGTCATATCCGCGAGCTGCGCTCACCAATCGAGGTACGCGTTGTCCTCCATGTCTCCCACAACTCTGTTGGTCACATATTCCTCTACACCAGCATGCGGATACCCGCATCTCTACTAGGACAGTTGAGGTACGCGTCATTCTTGGCACCGTGCTACCTACGTGCCCACACGTTATTTACGCTAGCATGCGGAGGCCCGTGTCTCCAGGCGGTAATTGTTCCTGAGCATACAATGTATCCGTACCGGTGGAATGTGAATCGATATAACTCTCCTCATAATCTGTGTGATGTTGCGCAGAGCTCTAGGCCTCCAGGCGAGCAATATGAGTCCCCGCCGCAAGCTCAAACGACTCCTCACCGCCCTCCCCTGCCTGCTCCACAAGATGGTCAAGCGCGGCCAGAAACACATCATTGTCCACGCCATCGACGACAGCTCAGACGACGATGCCGGCGACGACGACGACATCCCGCGCACCGAAGCGCATCAGCACACTGCGTACGTCTTCGACGGCGAGAAGGTCTCTCAACAGACTTCATTCGTCCCCTTACCTGCATCACCGCGCAGCAAACGCGCTCGTCTGTCCCCCCTTCCCTACGACGCTGCCGCACTACCCGACGGTTCTACGGCTGACGACGACCCAGTAGACAACGATTTGAACTATCTATGGCATAGGATCGAACAACTCGGGATGGGTGACTGGCCAGCGGCCCGGGCGCGCACAGCTGGCGTACGTATTCCTACATAGTCAGTTTACTCCGAGTCGTGCTCTGACCACATCCGCTAACAGGATCGTCCACTGCTAACATGGGTGAAGTACGACGTCCAGCACTACCTCGACGAAATGATGCGTCACGAGGGCCGCGGTGACTTCACAGCAGCTGCATGTCCCCGATGTTCGCACAATCTCTCCCCTAGCGACGCGCCCGGCTATCGTTGCGACGACTGCAACGACAGTGCCCTGTATTGTCAAATCTGCACAAAGGAGCAGCACGCGCAGCATCCGCTGCACCGGGTCAAGGTACGCACGTCCCCGAGATATACGCGACGATACGCGCTCAACCAATGAGTCACAGCGATGGACGGGCACGCATTTTGAGCGAGTGACGTTGAAGTCTCTCGGCTTGCATATCCAGCTTGGCCATCGGCCCGGGGACAAGTGCTACAGTCCAGTGAAGGCCTTCGGAGATGCCTTTGTCGTCATGGATCTGCACGGCATCCATGAAGTCGGGTTGGATTTCTGTGCGTGCGCGAGCGCAGCCCCCACGACCTCCCAGCTACTTCGCTACCGCTTGTATCCCGCCACATCCACCGATCCGCGAACAGCCGCGACGTTCCGTCTCCTCGAAACATTCCACCTCCTCTCCGCCCAGTCCAAGGTCTCGGCATTCGAGTTCTATTCCACGCTCGCCCGGCGATCTGACAATACTGGTACCGAACCACCCAAGGTCAATAACGGTTTCCCTCCGATCAATCACGGCTTGCTGATGTGTGCTTCACAGGACCGTTACGTGTCTTTCCTCCATATGATCAGGCAGTGGCGCCACCTGAAGATGCTGAAGCGTGGAGGCCGAGGAAACGTCCCCAATGGGGCAACGGATGTCCCGCAGGGAAGCTGCGCTGTCGAGTGTCCGGCATGTCCCCAACCCGGCAAGAATCTTCCCGACAACTGGAAGAGCGCGCCCGAGCACAAGTGAGTACATCCGCTCCTGCTAGTATCTGGCTTAGACTCTCACCTGCTGTAGGAGTTGGTTATACAGGCTCTACCTCGCAATAGATGCCAACTTCCGCCTGAAGCGGAAGAAAATATCGACATCAGATCTGGACCCCGCGCTCAATGCCGGTTGCGCATACTTCATCGAGGACAGTGGCTACCGAGACCATCTCGACGAGTTCGACAACAACAGCACGAAGGAGACCCTTGCCGGAAATTGCAACACGCATGACGCGGTCAAGCTCGCGAACATCAAGGGTGCTGCGGGGTTGGCGGCTACCGGTGTCGCCACGGTCGATTGCAGCCGCCACGATATGAAGCGGCCGTGCTCCGTAGGCGACTTGCAGAAGGGCGAAAGGTTCGTAAGCCGGTCCCGTCTGCTATTGATATTACTGATGCACTGGCACGACAGACAGGTGAACGTCGACTACCTTCTAAACTCTAGCATGTTGCAGAACGCGCCCACCCAGTGCGGCATCTCCTACGATATCGCGTGTAGCTACAGCGTCCGGGCACCTATGCGGTGGGAGAAATATGGCTTTGATACGTTCACCGGTCGCCAAATTACGTGGTCCGTTCCCATGTTCCACCTAAACGCGCACCGAGAGCGGTGCCGCTCCGTCTTCTCTCCCTACCTGCTGCTCCACAACGGTCGTCTCAATGGGGAAGGTGTTGAACGTCGCTGGTCGATGGCCAACGGTTACGCTCCGGCAACCAAGGAGATGGGCCCTGGCTCACGTAACGACATGTTAGACGACGTCTTTGGCGACCAGAACTGGGCCAAAGTGACCAAGCTCCGTTTGTGTCTCGTTCTTCCTGGCAGCTGCCGCTCTATATTAACATATTCCCACAGCTGCGTCTCTGTTAACACGCATCAAGGTTGCAGTCGTCGAACGCGCCAAGCATGTCAATGCATACGAGCAATTTACATCCTCGCTACCGGCCGACTCGGTCAGCCAATGGAAGGAGATGGTTGGTTTGTGGGATCAGTCGCCCAAGTCGGCCCCCAATCCCTATGAGTACCACCGCAGCCGTGCGTCCTTTCGTTCACTCTGTTTTCGAGGTTCTGACGCCGCTCTCTTAGATATCACTCAGGGCGCGCTCCGCGTGGAACTCGCGGAGCAGGATGCTCTGGATATACGTGAAGGTAGGGCCACAGCGGTACATGAATACTACTCGGCAAGCACGATTATTGTAGTCGGCATGGAGATCGAAGATCAACAGTAAGTACTTCATGTCGCATTTCCCTGCCCCGTACATGACTGACGCGTTGGTATCACCAGGAGGAAGCTTCTAGCCGATAGCGCAGCACTCAGCTCCCATCCCACAGACATGCAACGTGCCAAGCTAATCGAGCGTCAGAATGCACTGCAGCGCCGGATCGACGGGTGGCGTAAGATCCAGAGTTTGTTCATGCCTTCCGTGGTCACTCTCATCACCCAGCCTACCCTCCAGGACGACTCTCCACTGCCGCAGAAGCTACCGCTCTTCCTCCCTTCGGCAGCGTGTATTGAGGTTGTCCTGTCCCCCATCCTCCTCGACCACGAATGGCGCATGCGGGAGGCACAAGCTTATGACGCCCTCACTGATCTACGCGGCCACCTCGAAGTTTGCGCGTACATCTATCAATACAAGGATAAGTATCTCCGCGGGCAGAGCGAGATCACCCGGTCACGCGACGTCGTCAACGGCATTGAGGCCAAGATCAAGCAGGACGCTGCTCGCTACCGTGCTGCGTATAGTGCCTTGACGACCCTCTCCGCCGCCCTCTGCAAGCTCAACTGGCGGGGTTCCCTGCAGCCGCTCCTCGACAGCGACATCCGACACGTGACGGCGGGGGACGGCACTGGCTCCGAGAGTCGTAGGGAGCTATCCTGGATATGGAAGGCTGGCAGCGTCACAAGCGAAGACGGAAACCTGCTGGAGGGTCAAACCGAGAACCTTCAAGAAGGTGAGATGTTCTGATCGTTCAAGTTGTTTCGACTTCGCTGACTCAGTAGTACAGGTCTCCGTGTTGAGTGGTGCAAGGCGCGCGCTCGCGCACTACGATGGATCGAGGAGGTCCAGATCGTGGAGGAGGAGATGCGCCGGACAAGGCAATACCTCGAATGGCACTCGCAGTGGTGGCGAACGTACGTTCCGCTCACCCCCCAGCAACGGGCCGATCTCCACGAAGGCATGATTGCCTATGCCTATCGTCAAGCATCCATCCGGCAGAAGATGGCCGCGTTCTGCGAGCATGCCTGGAGGTCTGTGTCTGCGTGGGTTTGTATCGGCCGGGCCGATTCCGACCTTGATCAGCTGGCGTCTGGAGAGCCCGTAGAGCCATCGACATCAGCCCACATCGACCTCGATGAGGACGCGCCGCCATCGTTGCTGACAGCGTCCAATTCGACAGACTCGCTGCGGTCTCTTATCGCCTCGGAGATGCAGGACGTCGGCGAGCTCGAGCTGGCAATGGAGGACTTCTTTGAATGAATGTATCTGTACGTTGTACTAGTACCATCATATCCTTCTGATGTTCTCACCTATTGTACTTATTTTTGCTCTCACGCAAGGAATCGTATATTGATATTGTGTTACAGTGTATTACAGCCTCCTCATCATTGTATCTATTCCCTCAATTACGATGCTCTTCCTGCATTGTACCGGATTGTGTCTCAACCTGAATGAACGAGTCATGGTGAGTACCTCAGTTAATGGGAGGACAGCATACTGTATGGGCGGCGTACCGGAATGGGCAGCGCTGCAGAGAGCCGAGGAGCGACGTGCGCGGCAGAGACTGTGGACATGGATCCAAGT
>ML211871.1:0-10199 GCA_004369055.1 Polyporus arcularius HHB13444
GTTTCCCCGGCAATTCGTAATACATCACGAACCCTGCCTACATATATTGTAAAGGGCTCTAGGCCAACAACCTATTCGTAATATATCAGAACTACCACAGCTAGTGCTGTGTTGGCCCCGCACCGTTCCCCTCTCTTACCATCTCCACTAGGCCAGCTTAGCTATAAGAACATCTTTGTAGTCCCGCATACCCCTCCCACGCGTGCATCGGCGGTCGATGACGAGCCTCGTCGCGAGGTTCCCTACATTGGCAACCTGTTTACCAGGGACGTCGCGGTCACTACTATACCCTTCGGGCATGACGGACGCTTTCTCGACCGCCCTCTGCGAGTTTACTTCTGGCCAGACGCCCGGAAGGGAGGTTGTCCTCCCAACGCCGCGGTGTCCAGCCTCGTTAGCGGGACCAGGATGCAGCCGGCGCCCTGGTATGGTCCGGCTCTGGTGATGAAATGTAGGGACCGCACTGTCGGTAGTTATATGGACATCAGCGACGACGATATGTCTGATGTACGCGCATTCTTCGCGTGTGGATAGATGTCTTGAACTTCGTATCCTGTATTGGCTGCAATCCGAGCATATCTCTCCCCTTTCTTTTTGCTATCCTGGTGATGACCCTTAATCTCGGCCGTTGTTACGTGCGACAGTCGCCGCGTTACGCGCAGTGTGGACGCGACTTCCGACCTGAGTGCGGCTCCATTTCGACTTACGCCCATCTAATGAAGACTGCCTGCCAGGGCTCAGTACATTGGCAAGATTTAATAGACCGTGAATGGCCGAACAACGAGGTAGCGGATCATATGTAGATTATAATAACAAGGTTGACGTTGAGCGGAACTGCGATGACATCAGGGCATGCACTTTAGAACATGGCGTCTAGGGAACTGTCATGACCTCTGTGTTGTTCATGATATCGACAAGCTATTGTCCGGCGGCGTTCTCCCTTCCGCATCGCGCTATGTCACTCGATGGCGGTGAACATTCCTTGCACTACGAAGATTCGAACTGGTTGTACGACGGTTCAGAGTCAATTACCTTCCCCTCCGACATTCGCATCACGCCGGTCCGTGAATAGCATCTTGCTCGTACCTGACAGCCTCCAAGTGGACGTTGGGTCACCAGAAAGGAGGAGCCGATCAGAGTACGTACACCGGATATTGGAACATGCGGAGCGTCGAGTTCTATGAAATCTGCGGCGGAGGCCCTTGTTCGACCAGAAATTCTTCAAGCAGGTCTCCATGCAATGAAGCCTGTAAAGGATTACGTCCTAAATCATATTGTGTACCTTACGTACATGTTCGCATGCTATATGCCTTTTCGAGGAGATCCCCGTTGTCTCTAGAGCCTAGAGACATTAAATTTTAGGGGCAGAACGTATCGCGTGTATGACCTGGAGAATCGAAGCAGACAACGCTTCACCATCAGACAGCGGTGTCTTCTGCCTAAGCGGGGCGCTGACAGCGGCCATGCTGGGAATGCGGACTAGAACAATCTGAGGATAGTATCTGCGCTCGTATCACCGCAAGTCCGGCGCACAAAAATGCGGGTCGATCTGTGTCGCGTTTCGTAAGCCCACACAGGGAACCCTCTCCAACGTATGCTATACAACGTACAATTTGAGCTTCAGATAGTCTCTGTTAAGACGTGGCTTGTTTGTCGAACGGACGAGGCATTGGTTTTCGTTGATGGCGATTGAAGCCTTAAGGGCCGGTACGAAGCGAATGTAGCCCCATGTGGAACCCTGACGCGCGACATCAGACAGATCATATTACTGACAACACGGGGAAACTGCAATTGGATCCATCGGCCGCATCGGGGTGGGACAGGTGCGGAAGGGCAGCAGTGAGAAAGGAAACATACCACACACCTCATTGCGCGCATCATCCCCTTTCCTTTGGGTCTCCCAAACCCCAGGTATTGTGTTTTCTTCGGTTGCAAGTTTCGACGTAGGCAGACTGTGTCGCCTGGGCGGCATTACATTGTGGCTTTCTGAGTTGGAAAAATGTTTTCTTTTAGCCCCGCACAACACGCACATAACAGTGGAGTTGGAATACCCGCAGCATAGTACTCACGGCAAGGATTGGCTGATACGTCAGCTTCTAGAGGAACCGACATGCTTCTTTGTCGCTAGACCTGTATGATCGAGATTCGATGGGGTCGCTTCTGGCGAAGCACGACAGCGGAGACTTACTGGTGGTGGAAGCAGTGAAGGGGGGTGGACGGCGTCTCTTGAGTGTTCGCCAGCTCCTCGACCGCTACATAGACGCTGGCCTTGCGCCTGGTCGCCTGCTTCTCCCGCTCGCCGCACCGTCACACCGGCAGTCCCCCGCGCATTCGTCCACCGGTGCGGTGGGGAAGGTGAGGATGGGCGAGTCAACGAGAGGGATATCTATTCTCCGAAAAGACGGAGGACGCAATCGTCTCGCGAAGGCCTTCGGCGTGCGTGGTCGTGCGACTCTACAGTTTGACGGCGCAATATCCTCACAGCGCTCCTATAGAGACATTGATCGTACAAGTGCGGCGCCGCGGCCGCCGGCCGATGATACAATACACATGGTCCCCGCATCGCTGATCTGTGAATATGGCCAGACTGCCCTCCGGAGGGGACCGTCTCGTTGCGCTACAGCTCCCCTGTGGAAACGGCGCTATATCTTCGGTCTGCAGCATATAAGAAGCGATAGTAGCTTACGCGCCTTCGAGACCCGAGCGACACGCCTACATCTTTCCACGCATCCACCGTCCTGCATGGCCCCTTCCCAACACCCCAGTCCTACGATTCCTCAACGGCGCGAAGCTATTGCTCGGCGAGACGCGTCCACCCGCCGGGATGTCCTTGACCCCGCTCAGGAAAGATATAACCTGCGAAACGCCAGAGGTGAGCAATGTCATGTACGGATACAGTGGATGCCTCATGAATAACGCAAACCGACCAGCTCAAGCTCGGTTCCGTGCTCGTCGACGAGATCGTATAGCCGAGGTGAGCTTTGATCCTATGTAGTGTATTCGCCCATGTTCGGCACTCACTTATTATTCCACAGTTGGAGCGGACTGTCGAAAGGCTGAAGGCTATGTTAGAGTTCAGTTCAGACGACATAGACGGGGTGTCACCTCTTATTCAACGAGTGCGCACACTTGAGCGCGAGAACAAACTACTACGCGACGAGAAGGAAGAACTTGTACGTGCCGCGGAGGCCATCCCGGGCGGTGCACGATACGGGACCGCATGTGTAGTGGCCGAGTCTTCCGTCGCGCGGCCGTTCGGTGCGGTCTGTGATGTTGATGTAAGTGCCGGAGCATCTATATCCAAAACTAAGGAACTTACTCGGTTGGGGCCGTTTGGTAGGATTTGTCGGCATTGACTCCAGTAGGCCGAGACTCTGCGGTATCACCATGCCCAGATCTGCCGCTCCTCGTCAACGAACTGTCGTCGATTTGCGTGGGGGCGTATTCTCCCTATTCGACAGATAAGGCACACGGAATGATGTGCGACGTCTTTGGGTCGCATGCGTACCTCGCTTCTGGAACGGTCGTGGTGAGTACATCTTCGTTCTGGCCGTCACCACAATATGTCTCCCGCGGTATACTCCCCGTGTGCCCATGGGCGTGAAGAAATTGATGTTTGTTGAATGCCGTAGGAATGCGATCATGATTTGATCACCGATAACGTTGGTGGGCCGCCGCTGGTCGCTACCACTGTGGCCGATTTCTCGTGCTACACGGCTACACTGTCTCCAGCACCGCCCTTGGCCTGTCTCGACGACTATTCGACTGCGGAGGATACGCGAGTGAGTCGTCTCCGCTCTCTCCGACAAACCGTTCCCTGACGCTTTGGCCGTGCCCACTATTCGCACAGCCTCGCTCGTGGTATCGAACAGCGACGTCTTCGCTTGCCACGGCACTGCAACCCGTTGAGCATGGGTACGTGAACCACCACGTACAGGCGCCGCGTTCTGATCTTCTCGAAAGCGTCGTCTAGAACTCACGGAGACGTCGCTGTCGTACCTGTGACACTGTCATGGTCGTCGCCGCAGTCTGACGTCTAGCTGTATTGTATGTGTGTGTGTGTGTGTGTGTGTGCGTGGGGGGGGGGGTAGCTTACGAGTTGTTGTATTTGTCCATCGTTTACTCTACGCTATACGCAGTAGACCCGATGAAACGTCCGTTGCGCTTTGCACCGTGTGAAACTTCAGGTTCGTCTCATACCGGTACCCATGCGCTGGTCCGGTCTTAGAATAATGCAGCAAGTTCCGCACCCTTCGGGAGTTGTTGAAGCACGCTAAAGATTCCGCCACGCCCCGCAATACGTGGGTTTTACCCCGGATCTGCGGACACGCCTGTCCGTGTTCGCACTATCAGCAGCTTCTGTCGAGCTTGTGTGACTCAGAATCACTACGCACCTGCGCCACATGTGCGTGCTGCTACGCTCTTATCGGTATCCGAACATCGATTGGCTGGTACTACTGGTTAATGAGAAGGAACGCGTCTTGGACCCGTCGAGCCCGCGGAGAGAAGCCAATCGTGCATCATCGTATCGTGGGAGTCGGTGTCGAAATCCCTGCGCGGACTGGCTTCCTTAAACCTTATCGACCAGCCCTCAACTCGTCACGTTGCGCCGCCGTATTCTCGGTCATGTAGCGACGGGAGGATTGGAGGCTGCCTCGGAGGTCCGTTGTAGCTTCGTGTACATCTCCCGCGGGCTCGTACCCCGAAACTGTCATGTCCGTCGACCCATCGACACAGAGCCAAAATCTGGTGCTTTATCGACTTCTCGCCTCGAGGCGTGACGTGCGTCCCTGTTTGGCCTACATGCAGCGTCGCCTGCCATCTGGACCATCCCGGACAGGCCAGGCATGTCGGACCTTTCCATAATACAACGTTGACTGATGTCTCCGAAGGGGGGCAGACGGCCGTGGACCAAATGCGTGGTCGCCATTCGAACGACAAGGCTCGTGAAGGCGACTATATGTTTCATTTCGGTATGCGAGTTTTGCTTGTGAAGTCGGTCGTGCGCTGTGCCAGGATGCATCGGATTGACGCAACGTCCAGGTGTTCCTGTTTCTCCTCTTTGAGTTTAGGTTCTCAAGCTTGCCCACTCAGACGACCTACCGTGCGCGGGATGGCACGTCTCGTCCGTCACGCGCAGCACGCTTCCTTCCGTCGGACCTGGACATGCATTAGGGACGACGATCCTGCCACCCACAACCCCGGAACTCCCAAGTACATTGGATCTCGCTTCGTGTCGCCTCCTGCCTGAGACGTGTTGGAAACCCGTGCTGCATCGTCCCCGGGGACCCGCGTTGTATCGTCTCAACAGCTCCAACTAAATCCACGCTCGGAGTTCCTCAGAAACTTCTGCGCGGCCTTCCTGTAACTGTCTACTACACAGTTGTCGTCGGACCGGAGAAACATTCACGCAAATGAATCCTCTTTCAGGGTTGGTCCCGACCAACGAAGTGCAACGCTGCGACCCCCAAACACATATACGGGTGCGACACGTGTCGTAGGGCCCCCGGGCGAGGGTACCCCCGAGTATAAGACGTGGACGTCGAGATTTCGAACCTCCACGTCTCACTATCGCCTCCTCGGTGGCATCCCTCCCCCTATCTTGTCAGCGTTCCCATACCCACCATCGTCTCATGCATGAACGTCCACCGGGCCTTCCGTCGGCTGTTAACCCTTCTCATCAGGTCGCGACTTCAGGGGGGTCCCGCATCAAACGGGACGCGGCAACTCAGGTAGATACCACGGGAGGCGACCCCCAACCCGGGATCGCCAAGCGCGTCAGGTGCGAACGACTGTTCTAAGGGGACGCCCTATTCTGAACGGCCGCTACAGATTCATCGACACCGCCCGTATTCACCCTCCTCCGCAGGGGCCGCAGCGGGTGGCCTTTGAAGTGGATACTCCTACCGGCCGCAAGGTTGTACACATCGACCCCACCGGCTATGTAGCCCGCCCGCTCGACCTCGTCACCGACCCTTGGGTTCCGGATGAAGGCAGTCGGTATGTCTGTGACGTTCTTGCACTCCATCCCGCTCATGCGTCATTCTAGATACATCCGGAAGTTTCTGACGTACAGCAACGACGAGGGCTCTTGGTTTCCCATCCATCGTGTCCCGGCCGTCGGGTCGTGGGCTGTCGTTGACGAGAACCCAGCCGTAATGCACCGGGTACATCGCGGGCGACCCCTGCTCGTGTGGATTGTGGGCATTGCTCAAGACATATACCTATGCTCGCCTCGCGGAAACGCACTTCCGATGCTACACGTGACGTTCGAATTCCTCCGCGACCTGGACCGAGCCCATGCGTCCTCCATCCATGACGAAGCCGCGAGCCAACCTCTGGAAAGGACTGCACGGTTCACTGTCAAATCACCCGGGTCGGAGGACGAAGGCCCCCCCGTAGGTGGCTCTAACAAAGCGCGCGGGTCGTGATCGCTGATGTCTCGCCGTGGCTTTAGACTCACGACGCCGTGTACGATGCCCGCCGTCGGTTTGTGTGTCGATCCGAGATGAAGGACATATCTCCGGGTCGGATCCTGCCCGGGGATATCATCCTCGTAGAATGTACGGTAGTGCGTACCGAAGATGGCACGAACGTGCGCACAGTGTCCTTTGTTCTCAACTCGCTCCACTGGTTGGTCGAGAAGCCGCGCCCTGTTCGTGTGGAGACTCAGCGGGTCGTCGAGTTTCCGGATGTCATATCGCTAGAATGAGAATCCCGCTGAGCGGAGCTCGTATGTTTAGTATATATTAGAGCACAATGCCTGTAGCATGTAGTCTTTAACGCTAGTTTCGGAAGCGTAGCCTGCCTGGTCGCATATTGTTTCCAATCCACCTGCGCTTTCGCTCTTGTCTATCTGGCGGGCGCACGCCTTCGCAAATCAAGCGATGTGTCAGCGTTGCCAACCTCTACGTCGCTGGGGAACGCCGCGATAAGAATTCCAGGTGGTTGTTGTTTCTATCAGAAGTCATTGACTTATACAATGTGTTTTAATGTTCATGAGGAGAACGTCGCGCTACCTGAAGCTGCCGCCCATGATACGCAGCCGACATCGCGCTCGAACTCGCTCTTATAAAAACAGGCCGCGTTTCGCCGTCCAGTGCCCGGTCGCTGTGTCTCAGAGGTCATCCCCGCGGCTTGTGAACTAGGAATTGGTACCATCGTCGAGGGACACCCATAGCGGCGTCATGAGTGCATGTTGATCTACTCTTCCTGCCGCCATCCCACTTCTGGCACGGTCACCTGCGACGAACTCATGCGGGCGGCGTCGCCACGGATTATTCACTGTGTCAAAAATTGGGCGGTCCTGGTCAAACCGGCAGCTCCGTCACGAGGCTGAGTTGCATTATGGACTTTTGAAGCCGCTGGTAAGAGGGACCAAGGAATTCAGGGCTCCACCCGACATCCCCCAGAATCCAGAGACACCTGCATCACGCATGAGAACGTTGTATACACAGATCAACTGTTACAAGCATTCGTGTCCCGAGTACCCGCGCGAGACATCATTCCTCAATGACACAAGTACATCAGCGAGGGCCGCCTGCAGCCAAACGCACGAGACGTTCAAAAGACCTATCCGCGAGCTGCAAATCTTCGTCTCCGGTATTGCAACGAATTCGTCCGAGATCGCTTCAGCCTGCTCCGCGACCTCGCCCCGCAAGGAATACACACCACCTCCCGACACCTCTAGGCTGCACAGCCCCCTTCGCAATGCGGCTCGACAGCGGACCTCGAACCTTGCGACGTCGACGCCTTACCCCGGCCTTCAGAGTGCTTCTTCGGTACCTTCATTCCCGCCACACCGTAGCTCAGCATGCTGGCAGGCGCCTTTGTTCGCAGATAATAGACTCCGGTCTTCAGGCCTCGACGCCATGCATGCAGCTGAAGGCACATCTGCCAAGGATCATGCCCGCATCAGTCATAACGGTTCGACCGCAACAAGACGGTCGGCTCACCAAATCGTCCGGCGAGGGCCGCACCATGTTAAGCGACATGGACTGCGTCTGATCTATGAACGGACCCCTGTCGGCCGCAAGGTCGACGATCCTTGTCGGCTCGATCTCCCAAGCAGTGCGATACAACTCCTTCAAATCCTCTGGCACAGAAGCGATGTCCTGCACCGAACCTACGACACGTGAGCCGCGCACCTCGGACCACGAAGACGACGTACTTACCGTGACTCTTCAAAATCGAAACCCGTACATCTTCCGTCCAAATGCCGTGTGACTCTAGGTCGCGCACAAGCCACGGGCACACTTCCGTATAGTCCCCGCTGATAACCCGTCGCACAAGAACGTTGCTGCGATGGTAACGCATCCGCGTCAGTGCGTGTCCAGCAACTGCATGATCCCACGACGTACCTTGTGTAGGGCTCAGTACCGTCGAAGTTGCCCAGCAACCTCGAAGTGGACGCCGTAGGCATTTGTGCAGTCAACATCGAATTGCGCAACCCGTAAGTCTTGATACTTGTGCGAAGTCGCCCGAAGTCGTAACGCCCGCTCTCCACCTCCTCGGGCCACATGTCGTGTTGGAGTGTTCCGCCCGAGGCAGGTGACCCCTCAAATAACGGGTACGGACCATCCAGTTGCGCGAGTTCTGTGCTTGCCTCGTACGCCCCATGATACACGGTCTCGAATATGGCTGTGTTCAAGTCCCGCGCCAGCGAAGAACCGAAAGGAATCCGGGAGATCATGAACGCATCTGCCAAGCCCTGCACCCCAACCCCCAACGCACGCGTTTTCTGCGCGGACATGCGAGCCTCCGGGGTAGGGTAGTTGTCCATGTCGATAAGCTGGTTCAACCCTTGGACCGCCAACTTCGTCGTCTCATGCAGACCTTCAAAATCGAACTCCTCGGTGGGGTGAGCGAATCGCGGGACCGCAATCGACGCAAGAGTGCACACGGCGGTCTGCTCCCTGGACGAGAACTGGACGATCTCCGTGCACAGGTTCGACGTCTTCACTATGCCCAGATGAGATTCGTTATTCTTCGCTGCAGACGAATGCAAGAGATATTGGTGTCTGCGACTCCGCGCGCACGAAACTGAATGAACCCACCATTGATCGCATCCTGGAACAGGATGAAGGGCACGCCGCTTTCTTGTTGAGCACGACATATCATCTTCCAAATCTCGCGCGCCTGTACCGTCGCAACTGGGGCGACCGACCGTTCGTAGTCCAGGTACTGCGCAGTGAAAGTCTCGCCATAAGTCCATTGAAGCGCCGGGACGTCCTTCGGGTCAAACAAGTTCCACTCCTCGTCGGCGTCCGACCGTTCCATGCTATAATAGTGACCCTCGTCAGCGCTTGCCCTGAGGCGCCTTCATCGAACTCACAATACATCCGGCACCCACACCGCCGCGTATAGGTTCTTGACTTGCTCGTGTCGGGCCGCACGGTTCGTACGCGATGTGGCAAACGTACGAACGTCGCCATGCCAGATCGGGAGATACACGGTCGCCGCGGCCGAACGTGTCTGACGCCACAACGACGTGTATTCGGCGTGGGCATCATACAAGCGCATCAGGGGAAGCACTCCCGGCTGGAAATGAGGGCGAGGACTGCAGAAGAACGCGCGTCAGAAACCTCGTTGTGCAGCGGGATGATGCATCGTGTGCTCTTACCGACGACAAGGGACTTCTGCCAGCGACAATCCAATGCCTCCATCCGCCAGCCACATAAGATCGAGGTCGTGCGCGCTCTTCATCATCCCTTCCGGATTGGAGAGATCGGGCGTGTACAGGAAACATGACGTGAAGTGCGCCCTCAACGTGCCGGCGTTGGCGAGGACGGGGGTCGCGAAGGTGAATTGTTGGCGAGAGAGGGCTTCGTACGTACGCACAACCAGAGGAATATTGTCCTTGTGAATCGATAGCGCGACACGCATATACATGTGCTGAGGGCGTTCAATCACCCTGCCATCAGCACGCAGAAGATACGACTTGTTGGGAAGTAGGCCATTCCTGGCAGGGACGATCGATGAGGAATTGGGAGTCTTTGTATGTTATGGGGAATCTCTGTACTCAATTATGGATGATATGTTTTTTGTTTGTTTTTCTTTTGGAGGAGCGCATTTAGCCTCGGGCCACATTGGTCCCCAGAGGGGCTTGTTGTGTGGCTCATGGTCGAGAGTATTGTCCAGGCGCGCTTGGCGACTCGCCCGAGGGGTTGGAACCTCGGATGGGTCATGCAATAAGAATA
>ML211872.1:0-10183 GCA_004369055.1 Polyporus arcularius HHB13444
ATCAGCGATAATGTTATTGTACAGAGAGTGAATGGCAGAAGGGGATGACCTATACTTGTGAACGCTCGATGAGGACGCCACCACCGCTAGCGCCCAGGGCCATAACCAGCGCTTCCCCGCGCCCACCCCACCAATCTTCAACGGTATTCCACTCAGGTTAGATAATATTGGATGCTACTGTAACATAGAGGCTTCCATAAAGAGCCCTGGTGGTGGCATGGTAACATAGGTAGAGGGAATGCCTGTGCCCATGCAAATTGTCTAGCGGCGCGCCGCCAGTGGGCTCAAAAAGTTTCGAGATGACATTAACAAAAGTTTATAAGGGGGATAATAGAAGGCGCTCAAACAAACTAGTGAAGGCTTACGTGGCAGTGCAACCAATACTTAGAGCGGGTACGAAAGTTAAGAAAAGCGGATGTATAGGAATAAGTGTGCACTTTGAACGTCATAGACCCTTGCCCGCTGCTTGCCCGCTTGCCCGCGGGGCACGTGGACAAGTCCGCGATACCCTTCGAAAGAGATCCAGTCGTCATCGAAGCCCGAACTCGCAAGTGCGGCGTGCCTTTGTCGATCCTCCCCGCACGTCCATCTGTCATTTGGCAACAGGGAGGAACGCGAGGGTCCAACCTGGACAGTCTAGATTGAGTAATGTGAGTCGTCATCCTTCCTTGGGCTGCGCACGTCTGACCGCATGCAACCAGCATTGGCAAACACTCCCCCCGTAAATTCCAATGCAGTTCTATGCGCCGAAGCGGTCGGCCACGTCGCCTCGAACTTCAAACGGGACAGCGCGGGGTTCGACCAATCGGACTCTGAGCCGCAGAAATCAGCTACGTTTGCGCCACAGTTGGTTAAGTACTGAAGTGGTACTTACTCGCTGATGATGCATGATGCAGGTGAGCGGGAGAATGCAATTGCGCAATGCATAGCATAAGTACCCATTCGCGCATTCGACATCATGACCCGCGAGTCTTGCTCACACTTCGAAACAGTGCATCCGCGTGCCGTGCTGCGTCGCTTTCGAATGTCGAAGGAACACCGAACGGTCGCATCCATTGTTCAATCTACACTCATACAATGTGGATGAAGAAGCCATGTGAAGAACAACAACGACTGCCCGACATTACGACAGTGAGCGCCTCCCTTGACGTCCAGACAATGTCAGACGTCGTCGTCCAACATCGTCCAGAAACCGGAAGAATCACCCGAACAACAACGAAGCGTGCGATCGTCACTGCCAAGACGACTGACGTGAACGGAGAGCCTCAGGTAGCTTGCTGGAGGGGCGCACAATGTCATTGTCCAACTTGTACGTCGTCTACAACGCTGGCCACGAGAGGATCGCCGCCAAACAACAACGACGTGTGCGATCGTCAAGGCGATATACGTGAGCTTGAGCGTGACCGTGCTGCGGACTCCCCAGTGAATGGGCCCAGCGGCTCGCCTCGGAGCCGCGAGCGCACGACAACCAAGGTCGGATCTGAGGCGCTGGGAATCGTGTTTCCTCGACAGGGACCACAACGGCAGCAGGAGAGAGAAGTCACTATGCCAGGGGTGGTCGAAGGACTCGAGCCTCCCGGGTTGACTGCCAAACGTCGCGAGAAGCACGGGTAAGCTTGGACTCTGCTGCATCGGCGCCGCTTCGAAGACAATGAGATCAGGCCTACGCGGGCGAAGGAGGTGCTCTGACGCACCGTGCCAGTGCCTGTCCGCACCACGAGGTCACCACCTTTGTGCGCAGAAGTACGTCGAGTCCATGAGGCACGGCTTCGCCAGTTCACGGTTAACGTTCAGGTTTCAATGTTACTTACTAGCCCCGCCCTCTGCGATGGAACACGCATACGAGACGCCCCGGTTCCAGAGCCACCACACACACGACGATGACAATGACACAGTCGACAAGCTTTCCTCCGCAGCTCGATCGTCAACGCGATCTACAGCCTACGTACGCGAAGGTAGCGAGTTCATCGCCAACCGCCCGGCGTACCTCATCGCGGCTGTGGTCGCGAGGGCAGAACAACATGTCGTCAACCGCTGGGAATGGCAGAACTCAAGTTCAGTCTTCAGAGGTGCGCTCGTCGAGCCGCAGAGCGTCAAAGTTGGCACAATGAAACTGGGTAGACGACCGACTGCGAGTAGCGAAGGGCCTCAGCGTCACCGCTTCAAAGACAAAGACATCACGACCTGCGTGGGCGAGCTAGCTCGAACGTTCGCGCAACGTGCCTGTAGCCTGCGAGCATGACAGTGGTTGCCGCGGCGCCGCACAGGAATACTTACGCCAGGAGGACACGAGGCGTGTCAGTGGGATGGCTTCGTGAAGTTGCCCTTCGTTTGGGACTTCAAGCGTTGCCCGCCCCTGGATTGCAACCCGCATACAAGACTCGGACACGCTCACACGCCCGGCGTAGTCGTCCACTGCAGACGTAACCGCGCTCAGAATCTCAGGACGACGGACGCCCTCATTGTTCTCCGGGGGCTGACGCTCGAGAAGCCCGCCTCGCTCGCAATGCCTCCGAGATGGAGAACAAGACCGCAATCTCGCTCTGTGGCTCAGCGGCGATAGAGAGAGGACGAGAAGCGGCTCTCACCGCGCGCGGAGGTCCAGCGGTCGTGCTGTCGTGAAAGATCGGCCATTCAAACTCTTCCTCCTCCGGCCATCGCAGCGCTCGGAGTTGCTGGCTGGAACATCTGAACTTCGAACCGGGCACTGATTCCACAGGCAGGTGGACACTGCACGGATACATACACGGGCCCTGTGCTCGGACACAGTCGCAGCGCGGCTGGATGCCACCTCGCGAACCAGATACACCGACACTCAGACTGACACCCCCACCAGAGTCGCGTTGAGCCTGGGACGTCCGAAATCCAGGCTCTGTGCTCGGACACAGTCCCGCAGCGCCCTCGCGGACCATATACACCGACAACCGCACATCATTGTGGGCAGGACGAGGAAGCGAGCCTAACAAGGCGAAAGTTCTCGATAGGATGTGGAGGCGGTACTGACTTGACAGGGTCGAAAAGAGGGTGGCTAATACTGTGGTACTCACGATAAACTGAAACGCCCAGGACGGTCCAGCTGACCATGGCGCGCCGTCGCAGGTGGGCCGAAGATTCCGTTCGAAGATGGATGCTGTTGTGCCACTGGTGCGCCGCCCGCGGCAGCAGAGGACGGCGAGCGAGCCACCGCTGTGTGTTGTTCCGTACGAGACGCTGTGCGTGTTTGGGAAGGTTGCGAGCCGCCGAGAGGGACGTGGAAGGGGTGTCCGCACGTCAGGAGTCGGAAGATAACGTCGTCCGCTGTCTTGCGCTGGGCGTGTTACTTACAAGAGTGGCTAGAGGGTCTTCGAGTGGGGAGTGGGAACGCTGGGGAAGACGAGGAGCGCATGGGCGAGCACGCTGCACAGACGAACAAGGCGAGTCGTGGTCGAGTGCCGACGCTGCGCCAGAGCCCATGGCTGCTGTTCGCTGCGGCTGCGAGACGGTCGGAGAGCTCGTTGTTCCGCGCGTTGTGGCAGACGTCGGGCGTCGGGCGGGATCAGCCGGGAGCACCGCCGGCCAGCGCCTCCCACCCAATTGTGTCGCCCGAGAGGCTCCTATATAGTCCGCTCCTTTCCCCAGGTCCTCCTCCTCCTCGTCGTACTCACCTCTCACCGCTCACAAGGCTGCTGACTCACCCGTACTTACGTGTCTCCATGGCCGCCGCTGCTCCCTCCCACCGCATCCACACCATCCACGGCGCATTCGGCGCACCCAGCCGCTATGGCCACTCATCTTCCCTCATGTACCCTGCCCAGGCCTCCTGGAACCGCATCCCCAACGTTTGCGCACCCCGCCGCCCGTATGAGATGGCGCCGGCGCCCGTCGCCCGCACCACCCCCGCATCCGGTTCAGGTGCAGGAAGCACAAGCAGCGGGACAGGGCTCGCAACAGGCCTCGGGCTGCGGTCAGCCTCCGCCAGCCGCCCCCGCCGCACGACCATGTCAGCCGGCTCCTGGGGCCCGTCGCCCACCCCCAGCCGCCGCGCTCCCCCTCCTCCCCCGCCCGCCCCCGCAGAACGCACGACCCCCGTCTGCATCCCCCGCACCCCGGACCTCCCGAAAGTCATCCCCATCCCCGAGGTCGACGATCCCTTCGCGGACGCGGAGCCCCAGCACGAGCACCACGACGACCTCTCCCCGTTCCCGCCTGCCCGCACGCGCACCCGCGTCTCCGTCCCGTCGTACACCATGTCCCTGTGCGTCCCGCCGGGGCTCGGGGCGAGCGTGCCCTGCGCAAAGGACGTCCGCGGCCGGCTCGTGGCCACGACGCTGCTCAATCGCGGGAGCGGCCGGCCCCTGGGCGTGTACCTCCGCCGCCGCCTCTCGGGCGAGGGCACGACGTATGTAAAGAGCGGGCTGTCCCAGCTCGTCGCCGCGGCCGCATGAACACGAACACCAAGCGGAGGCGGTGCGAGGAAGGCGGGTGGTGAGGAGGGCGACGTGTGCGTGCTTGGACGGACAGGTGGTGTTGGTCAGTCTCGGTTGTTGCATCTTGCGTTTCTTGCTTTCTCTATCCTCCTTTGGGCTCGGACGTCGACACTCTCGTTCTGCTCACCCTAACTCCTCCTCCCCTTCCGCTGTTGTACACACTTATCTCATCCCATTTCAACTCATCTCAACGTCATCCTCCTCATATCTCTCGCTATCTCACTCTCTCATCGCATCGCATCGCATCTCGCCTCTCGCTATCCTCTATCCTTTACGAGTTACGTACCCCCTACCCCAATCCTCCAACCCCGTAATAGCATCCCTCCCTCATCGCTCGCTCGCTCGCTCTCGCTCACACTTGCCTGAACTCTCCGTGTCTTCTGTCTTCTGTCTCGTCTCTTGTGCCACGACTAGTACCAATTTCCAAACATCTGTAGAATCACCCCATCGTAACGATTATCCTTCTTCCTTAAGTTTCTCTCCCGTTCATTCATACGGTCGGTCCCTCGGTCCTTCGGTCTGCGCGTGCACGTCGGTATTCGGTACACTACTCCTACGCCCGCCGCTATTTATCCCCCTCCTTCCTCCTTTCTGGTCTTCAAGTTTTCGTCAAACGAACACACACGCGCGCGCGAAATAAATGTACTTACTCGTACAGTCGGTGTCCCTAGTAAACGTGTTACGATTCACTTCGCATCTCCATCCCTGGGTCGTGAGGAGCTCCGAGTTTGCGTCCCGGTAGTGTCTTCCGGGGAGATCTGACAGCATGCGATATTGTATAGTGCTCAGTACAATGCATGCGTATGTACTACTAGTACTACTCCTCCCGCAGGCTGTACTTGTTCGCCGACGTCGCACGGTGGGTCGGATGATCACCGGTACAGGACCCGCAGCCCGTGCCTTCCTTCGCTCGTTCTCTCGTTCTCGTTCTCTCGTGCCTTCCTGTCACCGTTCTCCTTCCTGTCACTGCTCCTGTGCCTTCCTGCTCCCGTTCTCCCGTTCTCGTTCCCCTGTTCCCTTCACCGAACATCCGCTTCCCAAAGTCCCGCTTCAACGACTGATCTCGACCTCTGAGTACTCAGTACTCAGGCTCAGTCCTCCGGTGCACATTCCCGGACGTTCGAGCTCCCGCGTCCTGTCTGTGTCAGGCTGTCCCCATCATGTAAGTACTAGCACTGAGCAGACGAAACAATCGTCAGCCGTCAGATCGTCAGATCTTCAGGATTCAGTCGTTGTCGAGCGACCTGCCTAGACGTAACAATTCCATTGCCAGCGGGTACATGGCTAAGTTCCTACATAGCTACGAACCATCCCGCCAACGCGCCCCGCCCGCTGCACATCCAGTGTCCACATACTGCCATCGTCATTGCCAATAGACATTGATGGTGGATCTGATGCGCGTCGCACGCCGTACGTCGCATCACTGGCCAGTCGCAGTTGCAGCTAGCTCAGGCTGGCTTGCTACGATGTACATGGCCGGCCTGGGTGTAAGGAACTTGAAGTATCATTGACAACTTGACGTGGACACCGTGGACCGTCGGACTGTCATCGGATGAGGGCACCGAGCTCCGAGCTCCGAGTCGAGGAGGACGTCTCTCGGTCGTCCGAATCGAACGAAGCATTTGATCCGTGATTCGTGATCCGTTACAGTGTCCGGGGTCCGGTTGCTGATGACGTTGCTGGTGCCAGATGGCGAATCCGTCGACGTCTTGGAGTTTGGACCAGTCGACGGGTGACAAGAGTACGGACACTCGCGCGGCGAGTACCACGGCATGAATACCGTCAGTAGCTCTGACACTTGCAATGAATGAAAAGGACGCCGTATCCAGGGCGAGGCCCTCAGGAAGGTTGTTTGTTAAGTTTCGACGGTGCGTGGGGCAACAAAAAGAAGACATCGACGCAAACATTTCCGACACGGGGAATCGAACCCCGGGCTATCGCGTGAGAGGCGATACAGTCGTTTGCATAACAAACTGCAGTGCGCGCGCGCGCCGCGGCCTATTTGTACATATTTGTATCGCCTCAAAATGCTAGGGTTTGTCGTGACTTGTCACGATTTTCGTCCTGGTTTCCGATCAGCATGCCTCCCCACCTCAGCGAAACCCTCAAGGAGCGTATCATCGAATGGCGACATGCCCAAGATATGTCTGCCCGTGAGATAGCTTTGCTTGCAGGCTGCTCCGAGCGCACCATCTATACCGTCCTGCGCAACCACCGTGAATACAATCAGACTTCAAACCCGCACGCTCGTCCGGCTGGCCGGCCGCGAGTCTTGGACCAAGCCGACCTGACGTACATATCCTCCCTCATCCACGCCAACCCCACAATATACCTCGACGAGATCCAGGAGCAGCTGTCAGAGGTCCGGAAAACCGAAGTGTCTCTCGCAACCCTCAGCCGCACGGTCCGACGTCTCGAAATCACGCACAAGAACCTCTCGAAGACAGCACTCGAGCGTAATGAACTTCTTCGAGCCACCTGGCAGGCAGCATATGGAGACATTTCTATGGAGAGCTTTGTATGGCTTGACGAGTCCAGTGTGGATGACCGTACAAACCAGCGTACAGAGGGTTGGGCACCACGGGGACTGGCGTGTGTGAAGCGGGCTACCTTCATTCGTGGTCAGCGGTTTTCACTTCTACCCGCCCTTTCGGTCGATGGGATCATTGCCCTTGATTTGTTCGAGGGTTCTGTCACCAAGAACCGGTTTATCTCCTTTGTCCGGGACCAACTGGTGCGTAATACCCCGAAATACTGTACGCATGTCTTTGTCGGCTGAATGCAGCGGCGGGATGCTATACAGGCACCAAAATTGACACCATATCCTGGACCACGCAGTGTTGTTGTCATGGACAACTGCGCTATCCATCATGATGATGACATCCGTGCCATTATTGAGGGCGAATGTGGTATGAGTTGGAGCTCTGTATGCTCTACTGCCCTGATTGCTGATATACTCTGACATCTGCAGGTGCACGCTTGGTCTATCTTCCTCCATACTCACCTGACTTCAACCCTATCGAGCAGGCCTTCCATTCAATCAAGGCATGGCTGCGACGGCACGAGGCACGCGCCCTGAACGCAGATGTGCGCCCATGGCTGATTCATCAAGCCGCTATGTCGGTATCTCCTGAGGATGCGGTTGGTTGGATTCAGAACTGTGGATACTCTCCTTGACGATGTATTATTGCGCAACTTGGCTACATGAGGTAAAGATAAAGGGCATATGCTACTGGAAAAATTAGACAACGTGATGATAGATGGATGAAGAAGGAATGAGAACAGGGTTCAAGGATTAGAGACCACGCTGACGCTTGTCCTCAACACGGGCAGCCCAATCCCTGCAGAAGACTTGAAATTTGCGGCCACGCCCCTCGACACATGACATCACGTCACAGAGGCGCGCGATGGGGACCTCGTTGACAATGTCGGGTGTGAGTTCAAGGTCAGCCAGCGCGGGCTCTGCGTCCGAGACGTCGATACCCTTCGCCTTGAGGAAGTCACCAATACAGGTATGAAGCTCGGTTCCAACAGCAGGAGAGGGTGACACGGGCACTGCAGGAGGTTGTGCCTGGCGCCGACGAGGGGTGGATGGTGCGCTCACAGCTGGCTGAGCGGCAGCCAATGGGACAGCTCCCTGAGCAGCCGCGGTGAGCTGGTTGGTGATGAGTGGCAGCAGTGCGGCCATCACAAGAGACGACATGTCGCTAGAACTTGCAGCGGGTGGGTTCGGACCAGTTCGACCACGAGCCTTCGCGGTGTTCAGGCGCCCATCACGAAGGCAGTCAAACTCGACAGTGTTGGGCGGGTGGTGCTTGGTTGCATCAGCGGCACGCTACGTAATCAGGTCAGTAATGTTACCGAACAGCGTAGAGAGTCAACATACAATCGCCGCAGCCCAGAGCTTGAGCTTGCGCGAGTTGAGACCAAGATGTTCACCAGAAGCATCGACATAGCAATGTCCCGGTTCACCGTGCTCGCCTTGGTGCCGCGCGCACGGCCACTTGGCCTTCAGCTGCAAGATCATCGTGCCGTCGAGCTGCTCTTCTTCGGAGAAGAGATCGAGGCGCGGCCCGCGGGACCTGATACCAGATAAGATGAGCTTGTGCGCTCGGGCAGAAGACGGCGACACTGTTAGACATACCTTTTCGCCACGCCGCAGCTCGTCATCATCATCTGGTTGGCCTGAAGCGGAAGTTGCGATAGGCTATAGAACATCAGAACAGAGTAGGACAGCACAGGAAGTTGGCAACTGACCCGCTTGCGGACACGATACCCTTCCATGCCGTCGAGGTCAAACTCAATGTTGACCTTCGTGCTGGTCTTGTTGCGCTTCATGATCTCGGTGCGTGTGACTTCGAAGTCGTGATCGTTGTCGATTGTTGGCGCATCAGACTTGCCACCACTGCAAGACTTGCGGGTCAGCGAACACCGATGATAGTAGCATGGATACCAGTGAATGCACCTTCCAGTCCACCAGACCTTCATTGCTGGGCCAGAGTGCGCACCAGCGCGGTATTGCTCGTCAAGTTCGTGAATGGCCAGAGCAGCCTGAATGAACTCTGCGCGAGAGGCGATGTCGAGGCGGATATGGTCAGACTTGACATGCTTCTCTTTGGCCTTCTTGGCAGCTGTGCGGGTGGACCGAGTGTTTGTAGAGGACGGAGGGGTGTAGGTTACGGCAACAGAGATCAGATGTCCTGCGCCGTCGATCGCTATCCGGCCTGCGTCAGTGCCAATGAAGTCATACGAGAAGTTAGCCACGTACGACGTTCGACTGGCTCATCTGAGCCCTTCTCAGCCCCGGTGGTCTTGACAGACTGGGAAGGAGGGACAAGGGCAGTGTCGGCAGTGCTGTGGGGAATAGGCGGCACGCCAGGGAAGGGAACGGGCACAAACCCGGGGAGCAGCGGCGGATAGCCAACTGCTACACGGTCGGCATTGATCTCTTCCAGAAGGGAGTAGATACGAGGTGGGTTACGGGCCCCATCTGGCATGTGTAAGTGAGTGGAAGTGTGTCAGAAGGAAGCAATGTGCGAGAACGTACCGATCCATGCCGGATTCTGCAGCCAAAGTTCCGACGGCCGGCCCCCAACAGGCAGTTCTGCCATATCCCTGCTCTGCGAAACGGAGAGAAAAGAACGAAAGGAATGGGGTAGCCGGTGACCACAAGCGACGAAGGAGGAGAGGGGGGGAATGAACGGTGGATTGTGCTGGGGCCAGGGTTTTATACGCGCACAACGACACTAGTATGGGTCAGATGTTGATTTGAGACGACAATCTGGCCCTGCGGTTACTCACCTGACCAAGACATGCCCCGCACAAGATCAGCACTAGCTCGCAACATCCGGCACTCGTGATGGAGGGTTCGCAGTTGCCTCGAGACTCCGGGTGCTAGCTAGTGGTAAGAAAAGCAGAGGCTTCCGGTATACTGCACAGACAAGATAGGCTGAGGTAGGCAGACTTCATGCTTGTAAGCTTCGGAGAGTGCTCAGAGACGAAGTGCTCGAGAGACGAAGAGCGTGGTGCTCGTGGATCGTGGAGGAGTTCGAAGTTCGTACTAGGGTTCCGCATATCAACATGTCACGGAATCTTTAACGCCTGACGTGGTATGTCTCCCTCTGGGGACGGGCAATCGCTGCGAGCAGATTGAAACCCTTAGTCATCACGCGCCCGTGCAAAGTATGGTCGGGATCACTAATGAGACGCGCGCGCGT
>ML211873.1:0-10179 GCA_004369055.1 Polyporus arcularius HHB13444
ACCTCTCCCATCTGTCTATCTGCGACTGGCCGCGCCACTACAACACACTGGCCTACCAGCGTCGATACTCGCCGCCTTACTGCTATCCGATCCTGTCCTCGTCCGAGTGCCTCACGATCCTCCGCCGAATGGACCTCCCAGAGCTCTCGAGCCTCGAGCTAGTCTACTTGGCAGATTACGCAGGAGCCGATGACGAGCTGCTCCAGTATATCACCGGCACGTTCTCTGAACTGTCGCGCCTCGAACTTCACCGGTACCGCGCTGATAGGAAGGAAGAGGTCGACTACGTGAGTGGACCATAACTTGGCACTCGAAACGCGCTTGCTGACTCCCACAGTAGATCCACATCGCCCGCCTGTTGACCCCCGCCCGTTCGCTTCGTACGGTGCGCCTGAACCTCGACTTTCGCGGCGACCACGGCGCCTACTGTGACGACTACGACGTACGGAAAGCGTGGTGGGAGGTATTTAAGGGCACCCTTGGCTGGGAGATTGTCGATGTCATGCAGGATTGTCCGCTGCTTGACTGCGTCGAGTTGCTGTACCATAGCAAGCCCACCGCCACATGGGTGGAGTTCCACCCTGCCCGGTGTGGGACACCACGCTTTGTCTTGACGTACGACAAGGACCACCGGTACGTCTCCTCCGTGCTGGAGTGTAATGCCAGCCTGGTACACTGCTAACTGCTGCATAGGGAACCCGATCTGATGCCGTACTCGTGGGGCAACTTCTTCGGCAGAGGCCCCTGGAGTGGATTGTCGGAATGAAGCGTGGCCGCAGCGCAATCCAGTAATACCCGGGGGTCAGGGAACGATCGCGGCACTTCGCAGCTGCGAATACGTTCGGAAGGGAAGTCTGCTCGGACTGAATCTTATTGCAACAGGGAGTGCTCAGCTTCGTAGCGCTGGGGAATATTACCATATAAGGCCAATATTTGGTCCTGCCGGCGCCGGCATTAGTCAGGACCCCGAACACTCGCTGTTCCGCTTCACTTTCACAAGGTTGCGATTATCAATTGCACTTACCATGATGGGATTTACTTTCCAATCCTCCGCCTCTAGTCCCAGAGCCCGGGCCAGCACCCTTGTTGTATCATAATCCAGAGGTATCCAGCTGTTCCTAGCTCTCCGGCCAGAAAGCGAGCGACATGACGAGCCCGGCCGAGCTCGAAGTCGACACAGTCCCGGCGTGGATTTGCGACTCCTCAATTGGACGTACCGGCAGTGTGTGCTACCGTTCAGTGCAGGCCAATAGCGGACGCTTAATGCTCAGCCTGAATCTACATAGATTCTAGGTGAGTCCTGGAATGTCGCTTCTGCACGGCTGTGCGCTGACAGTATTCCTGAGTCCGCACGATATCGAACCCAAGGGACCGCGCAGGTCGCCTGGGTCCCTCCTCGCGAGACGCAAGATGCGTCTCGCACCTGTTCAGTTCTCGTGCGGAAGGCAAGTTGAAAGCTGTGCCTGCTCGGAGACGTTTGAGACTGACAGACGACCGTTTCTGGGTAGCCGACCCGCTTCGCGGTTTCGAACGCCTCCTCTGCACGGTAGGTTATTATGACGTTTTCTGCGGTTTTCTGGCACTGACGAGACAGCAATGATCTAGACGACTCTCTCGGGTGTATCTCCGCGGATGTGTGAGGACAGTGCCCAGGGTATGTGAGTGCACCACGGCTATTGAAGGGCTATCCTGACGAGCTTACCGTTTGTGTTCCTCGCAGCCTTCGGGAGACACTCGCGCTTCGGAGGGCGGTGCTAAAGTCTTTAGACGCAAAGGCTGCATTCTCCCGGCGGGCGAATGTCCTGGTAAATGGCCGGAGCTGCTCTGGCTAACTGGCAGCTTCTAGCGAACAGAACACTGCGACGTGGAATACGTCCAGAGTGTCAAACATGGACAATAGCGGCGGCGAACTCAGCGCACCGGTATTGACCGCAGCGACGCCGTTGCCTTTCTCAAGTCGCCAATTTGCGCGTCCGCCATCATAGGGAGCATCAGAAGTGTGTATGAGTCAGACGCTGACTTGTGTTTCCCGGCAGTTTATTCGCCGGAATTCCTCGCATTGTGAGCTCTAGAAGCTCTTCCCGGTGAGTCCGCTTCGCAGATAACTCTGGGTTTCTGCAGTGATTCTGGTGCTGATGAGCTTGAGCGCATTCCGGGGCTCAAGGCTCGCGTTTCTGTGGAAGGCGGCCGAGGGGAGAGCAGAACCCAGACACGAGAGTCTATGCCACTTCAACGAGGTCCCAGTGGGAGGAAGAGGCCGAGTGCAAGCACAGAGAAAGCAGGAGGATGGGCAGAGCGGGAGGACGGGCTGCAAGAATGTCACTTTTTGACTAGGCGGGAGACGAGTCGGGTAATAAGCAAAACGCGAACACGTGATCGTGCCGCGGCGCGAGGTACATGATAGGTATGTAGCAGTTGATGTGTGCTGTTGTATGGGGTACTACCATACTGGGTCTTGATATTGGGACACGCGGGGAGTTGTGCTGAGCGGCGGCGGAAGGGGGATGTACAGTGGAAGCAAGGCTGTCAAGCTGTCCGAGTCACCAGTGTAGTTTGGAGCTTGCAAGGCCGCGCTGTTCTCGCCACGGAGAGAGCGTGGCATTTGATTCCAACAACTTGACCGGGACTTACGAGATACCGTCGGAGTTGTGTGGGTCTGAGGAGGTCTGAGGGTGAGACGGAGATGTGAGATTGAAGGGCCTGTGCAGTCATGGTGAGTAGTTCACCCGTACTTAATCTGGGAGTGTGCTTATGCACGCGTAGAGCTCGCACCGTGCGATTACTCTCAGCTAGCGTCGGCCTGGACTTCGTCTTTATTACAGCATAATTGTCGTGGTTGAGCGACGATGAGGACGGCCAGATAAGTCTCCGAGTCTCGAGAGACACATGACATCATGCCCACAACGTGACGTGCGTCGCAGGCAAAGACACATCTATTCGCTCTTGTTCACATCGAACGCATGTACACTATACAGGTAACAGCGCGAGAGAGCGGGGCAGAGGCGGAGGTCGAAGAGACGCAAGATGCATCTTTGTCGCCGTGTCTCGTTGCTGATCTTTGCGCTGTTGGGAATTGCAGGGCCGGATGCCGCACGCTACAGAGGAAGACTTGCACCGTTCCCAGATCAGATGGGGGTCGACGAGCCTCCTCCTTGGACACCTCTACATAGTCCTAGACATCAATTACTATAGTACTTACATATATGCCGGTGTTCCTCATACCACAGTGTACTGTTCACTACGGTGGCCTGAACCGGGCTGCTCGCACTGCGCTCGTATGTGTCATGTGTGTCACTGGAGAAGCCGTCAGTGGTACTACGGGCAAATCGCGAGGCTCAGCTTCGGGTCGGGCTGGCTTGACGTCGAGGATGCAACTAGCGTCGACACTTCTCTCAGGGCACTGGAATCGCGCGCAGAGCTCAGATCTATGCCAGGCCGCACTACTGCTGAGCACTTGCAATTGCCAGTCAGCAGAGGCCAAGAATGAAGTCTGCGGTGCCTGCAGTGACCGCAAAGTCATGCTGCCCTGCCTTTCCGTTACCTTTAACAATGGTAGCTCACCCCGTTGAGCTCGCTCTTATCCTCTCCCTTGTCTTGGGAGATGTCGATACCGAGTAAGTATCTTAGTGCCATACCGCGGGGTTTCGGCTCAAAAGTCAAGAGGTTTAGCGAGTAGAGCACTCCTGAGGACTTCGAAAGGAAGCTGGAGACCTCAGGGGCATTGTATTCCCGCGAGAGGGCGACACTCTGCTCCGTCGCCCTCTCGCGGGAATACATTCAGGGGTAAGGGAATGCGACTTACTATCAGACTTCACTATCGTTACTTATCGAGATTTGAACTGAGATATTGATCAGTCCAAGCGCTTGTGAGCAGGACTCCTCGGGGTCTCGATGTCGGCAATCATCGGCTACACTCTGTTTGTAGCTGAGCACTCCCTGTTGCAATAGAATCTTACTAAGTTACTATACAGTATCTGCAGGCTCATTACTTATGAGACCGAGGCCGACGTTGCCATGCCGAAACCGATGTCACCAACCGATCCCAGATCCCAGATCATGTTGCGGACAGGTAGTAGAGATCAATAGAGAACCGCACTTTCAATAAGAATTGTCGTAGAAGTGTGATGAGGGCTGAGAGTAAGTGACCAGTAAATTCCAACGCGACGTGTCGTAGGCGTCTGCATTGCCTTTCGCGGACAAATGACGTAATCATCGAGTTTCATCCTAGAACCTCAGGCTGCCGTCATTTGGATTGACTTGGGTATACGTGTTAATGTACACGACTACCCGTATACTTATCAGCGTCTACAACACTGGCAGGAGCATCGGGACCGCGACGCACGTTCCCGTCCAAGCATTACTACGTCGCCTGGGGAACGGTCCGGCGCGTACTTCGATCCATCATGGAATTCGGAGCGGGCCTCCACATGCTGCCTAAATCGTACCACTTGTATGGCATAAGTGGCGGCTCCCTGCAAGCCCAACCGCAGTGATGAGTACGAAGCCGGGTAGACTGAAAACTGACTTACATGTGTTCGGCATCATACTCCAGCACAAACCGCGGTGTCGCACAACGAGAAGGATGGAACTCAGCCCAAGTCCCCCTGGGTATCCCGTGGTACAGCAGCTCGACGCACTCTAGCTCGGGACACTTCTCCATGATCTTCGTGATCTCCGGGCCGTATTGTTCTTCAAAGGTCTCGCGCCACTTCGTGCGGACCTCGTATCCATTGCAGTATGGGCCGTGATCGTCGGGGAAATCGAGGTTGAGACGGACACGACGGAGGGAACGTGCCGCAGTAAGCACCTCGGCGATATGCTCCTATGAGCCCGTCAGCAGGTGCTTATACATGGACACTTGACATGAACTCACGTAGTCGACTTCTTCTTTTCTGTTCGCCCGGTACCGGTGAAGCTCTAGGTGAGAGAGCTGGGGAAACGCTGTGGCCACGTATCGCAGTAGGTCGTCGTCTGTTCCGGATTCGCTCGTCAGGTAGACCAGCTCGAGGCTCGAGAGCGTCGGCAGGTCCATCCGTCGGAGAACGGACAAACACTCGGCGGAGGATAGAATCGGATAAGCGGAACGAGGGGAGTATCGACGCCGGTAGATTAAACTGTTGTAGTGGCGAGGCCAGTCGCAGATGGATAGATGGCGTAGGCGGGATGTGTCAATGATGAAGATATCGTCGTCTGGGTTGGGGTATGCCACCGTCAACGAGTGCATGCCTGACAGCACGGATCGCGGAGTGGAGTGTTGCCCGAGGATTGGTGGCCGTCCTTCACTTTGATAGAGTTCACGACGGATGCGGACAGAGAGCTTCTCTAGACGCGGAAGCGCACCCAAGAGGATGGGGAGAGACTCGACCTGCTCAGACGTCCAGTATAGGCCACTGATAGACAGCTCCCGCAGTTTTGACCAGGATAGCTGAGCCATCTTGACGATAGGCGCGCTCTCCATTGGCAGTAGCAGCTGGGTGAGCGTGTGATTCATCTGTGGTACCAAAGCAGAAAGGGACTGCGACTCGCGGGAGATCAGCAAGTCTCTATTGCGACGGCTGGGCGGTAACCTCGGATTGATCCAGCCGTCCATGTCTCGCCATAATCGCACATCATACAAGAACCTAGTGATCCTAAGCGATGCCGTGTCCACTTCTTCACTGGGTGTCGAGTCGGGCCCGGTGAGGTCCGCTCCGTGGTCGAAAGAGATGGAGGTAATGCGAGGGCGGGAGAAGCAGAGGCTGAGGATACTCCATGGCAGTTCGTGGAATCGTTCGAATGAAACGGAGAAGAGAAAGGGAAAGCAGTCCAGTAAGTGCGCGAAGTACGTGAAGGTTGTGACAGCACTGGGGCTACTTGTGTAGGTCAAGTATCTGTGAAGTCATTCGTCGGTACAGGGCTGTGCGGAAGCATTGGAGTGTACCTACCGGACAAACGGGCGTATAGCTTCTGGGGGATACAACTGACTCGGGCGACGACATCGAGAGAATAAGACGGGGGATAGGAGGGCACGGAGGGTGCGGGAGCATGAAGCGAGTGGTTTCAGGCCTTCCGGACCGGACCGATATAACTCTAGAGCAATGAGTCGCAAAACGTCATGGTTGAGGGTACCGAGACTGTAAGAGCAGATAAGTGCAAAGTCATTATTATCGCACAAACAAATGACATAAACAAGATTCATACGCCGGGGACAGTCGACCGGGACTTGACTGTGATAGAGAGTATCCTGCGTCGCGGCGGGCGGGAGACAGTGTCTGTTTGTTTTCCTTCCTGGGTACAAGCGAGGATAATATAGCTTTGAGCGTGTTGCTGGCTGGAGTCATAGCGCAAGCCCCTCCTGCATTCGGGTCAGGGAGACGAAGACTTCGCAGAGGAAGGGGGAAGAGACCATCAACAACACCCTCGGGAGTCGGGACCCGGAAGGCTGCAGCCTGCAGCGCTCCAGTTTGCATGCTTAGTCAGCACAATGTGTTTTGGCTGTTCTGGCCGCGTTGCACTTTTTGTTGTCCTCCCTCCTCTCTGATCGATGATCTTAACCTTTCTGATTGTCGCGCTCTTGTTCGTGTTGCTAAGCATGAGTACAAGGTTGCATGTTGTACTCGAGTCTGGCTGCGCGAAGGAGCCCAAGGTGAGCTCGACATCCTCGAGCGGTTGTTCAAGACTGCCGTCGCTGACTGCTCCGGTGAGCCGCGGCGACGATGCGTATGAACAGGAGTTCCATCGGCGAGGCCATACAGTCTGACCCAGGAACTGCGTGTGCTTGCCGCGCAAGGTGGGCCTGTGCAAGTCGCACGAGCCTGGCTGTACCGACGCTATTGTATCTATGTCTTGTTCAAACTGGAGCGCTCAATGCTTCTTCGTGCCAGAAGCCCCATCCCGGTCGGGGCTCTTGCGTCGGAGGTTTTGTTGTATTCTGAGGGTACATATTGTGCGCGATGTTGCCCGTTTCCCCATTCCAACGGTCATCCCCCGCTACATCATCCCCTCCATCTCTCGAACAGATTCGCTCATGCCCGAAGACTTGCTTCTCATTCTCAAAGATCCCGTATTCTATCGCCATGATATGGATCAGTTTCGGCAAGTCTGCTTAGTATGTATCCCATTTCATCGATACTCCCAGTCCATGGAAGTAATGCCTCTGGCAGACCAGCGCTGCGCGTCATGCCAGATATAAGGGACTTCCAGCTGCGATCGAAGTTTCTCCAGCACCGACGCCACACGCGCCGCACAAACGGACCTTGTCGCAGGCGTTCACCCGCAACGATATAGCCGGCCTGCTCCCCGATAGTCAGCGTGAGCGTGTCAGGTTGCTCTCACCTACTGCAACCGATATGTTCGGTGGCATATCACCTTCTTATGCTGCATCATGTGGAATGGTTCGTCGGCCATCAATGCTCTCATATGGACATGTTGCTGACCCGGCCTACAGTCAATGATCGCGGATGCGAAAGGCCTTGCCATGACACAACCGCTCGTCTCTTTCGCCCACAGGATGCCTGTTGTGGTCAACGCTCCAGTGCCAGACATTGACGTGGGGGAGTTGATGGACGCAGTCGATCCGACGGAAGAGTCTTCTCTCATACCTACTGGGCATAAGCGTGGAGGCAACCGAGGTACATCTCACCGAGTCAAGTGTGCTGCTATCGTGCTAATTGTTGTTAGACATCTTCTATACGCTCTGCCTTGTATGCCATGCCCATCGCGTGATTGTACTCGTGACTGACTTTTCGAGCCAGAAACTCCGTCCCAGCGATGTTACACACCGGAGCATCCGCTTGCGCGTGGTCAAGAAGGAGTTTCATCTGGCTGTTGACACAGGTATGGGCTGCTTTGATCCGTCGAATGCATTTCAAACTAATATATGTACATCGTCAGCGGACTCTTCTTTGTGAGTCGAAGCGACCTCGACAACGACTGATGACTGACGAATTTGCATAGTTGGTTCATGCAGGAGGGCTTCCAAGAACTTCATGAAGGAGGCGACGGCGTATACATCACTCGTGATTGGCCCGAGGATTTCGCACAGACGCGCTTGCGTCGCCGCTGTCTCCCTCGTCCTGACGAGCCATCAATGGGTGGCTGCGTTCGTTGGGGTTATATGGATGGCGGCGCAGTAGGCAAGTACAACGCCTTGGTGACTGTGCAGATTTTAAGGAATACTGACGCTGTTGTAGAACTGGAGCGCTGGCCTGTCTCTCAAGACCTGACATTCGCTCTCCCTGCTTGGGACTGGACGAACAATTGCAGGGCAAAATCGACAGTATTGCGGATCCCGCAGGTCCTTGCTCGGGCCTTATCTGTAGAAGCCGCAACTCAACCGGTCGATGGCAATGCAGGGTTTGCCGTTCCCGGGTAACTCTACCTCACAGTCTATCGCTGAGAGCGACCTGCTGACCGCTTGTCTTTAGGTGGAGAGCTCCTTGGGGGAACGTCGATGAGGCAGACCGCGTGGTGATTGTCACGTCGTCCCTAAGAAAGCGGAGGATACTTACTCATTCATATTTTCCTAGACTATCTTCGATGTTCTCCACGAGGCCGATTGCGTAGAGGCTGTTGAAGATATTGCAGGGGGAGAATTGACCGTGCGGGCCTTACTTATTCTGTTGCGAAGTTTACTGATAATTTCGATGCGATGGCAGGAGATGCAGCTCGCCATTCGACTACTGATACCTACGGGCGAGCAGCTCGCTGATAACGATCGAACGTACGTTTGGCCCCTATATGACGTATCCGATTGTAGACGCTGACATAGTTGGGGTGGAAGGCGGAGTTTCCTGTATTTTGGAAGAGGCACTCCTTGCGGGGTATCACTCAACGACGGCACGCTGGCCCTTCCGGAGTTCAGCCCTCCAATGCTTATCTTCCCAGACATCCGCGTGCCGACAGAGTTCCACATGTGGACCCTTGAACTGGTGGCCATAACGCTCTTGGAACCCATCGTCGACAATCCGAACTATGCAGACACCGCCATAAACGAGTGGTCTGCCAGACGTATCAACATGGCCGAACCACGGATCGACGAGACCGATCCGATCATCGAGCTTGAGGATGGAACTCTCGAGCTCAATATACGGGAAGGCATTCGGACCAACTTTGACTCGTGTGAGTGTCACAACATACTTGTGTCTACGTAGTTAATCTGACTATGCGCTCAGGCTCAGGCTGCTCTACATTGCCCATCCAAGTCGTCAAGAAGATTTGGACGGAGTGGTACGGGCAGCCCATTGCCACTTTCCCTCTCCCGGGTCCAGACGGACATACTGCGATCTGGCATTTTGGATCGTCTGAGAGATTCAAGGATCGTGACCTCGAGTTCGAATTCTTGGACAGAGCACGAAAGCGGCACAGGATCCGCTGTGGCGCTCAAGCGTTCCTGAGCAGTCCCTGGTCGTACTACGGCGACGACAACTTACTTCGGACGTGCTCTTGCATCAGGGAAGACGGAGAGGAAACTATGGCACGTGCGAATAACGTATGGACGCTGGGCATGGTATGTCGTTCGTCTTCGGGTTTTCCTTGATGATGCAGCGGCTGACGTTGCGGCTCACCAGAACTTCTTCTGGTCCTTCATTGTCAAGTTGGAGGCAACCTACACCCACCCTCGTCCCAAGCCTGAGAACTGGAGGCATAACCCCACCATCCGGTTTGCTCCCCAGCGCATCGTCAAGGATGGTGTGCGGATCGCCAACACGTGGGACCTGGAGATCCACGGGAACTTGCCTCCCAGGTTGCAGAACGAGCTGCGTGGTGGTGGAGTCCCCCAGTTGCATCCTGGAGACGGAGACGAGTAGTTCACAGCCCTCCCTATTCTCGAGTGTCCCTGAAGCCTCCTGCATACTTGTCCTCGTTGAAGTGCAATATACCCTCTGTGCCTTTGCCATCCCACGTATTCGTGATCGTCGTGATACTCGCCCGGTTCTCGCAATATGATTCACGAACACGCCTTTCGGGGAGTGAAGAGGTCACCTTGCCCACCTCTATTCCCACGCGATGTCTTCCTCTCTCTCGGACCTTCGTATTTCTGATGTTTGCTGGAGGTCGAACGGTCCTATAGGCTCTTATTCTTGATGCTCATCAGCATCTTGCGCGCTTCCTTCGGATGCTCGCACTGAGTGCCCGCCTATCGCGATAGAGTTTCTAAACTGCCATGGACGGCCCCCGGGTCTCGACTACACGTCGATG
>ML211874.1:0-10160 GCA_004369055.1 Polyporus arcularius HHB13444
TCCTTGTCGGCTGGTCGCGTCGTGTAGCTTGAGTTCCTTGTCGGCTGGTCGCGCTCCATAGCTTGCTTTCCTTGCCGGCTGGTCGCGTCCCGTAATCTGCGTTGCTTGTCGGCCGGTTGTCTCGCATAGCTTACCCTCTCGGTCGGCCGGGCCAAGTGCATTACCTTGCGCTCCTGGTCGGCCGACCGAGTGCTTTAGCTTGCTCCGCTATCTGGTGCTAGTGAGTACTTTTGCAGCCCGCTCTTTGGTGTACTGACGCCCCTCAATTTCTGACACTACTCAATACGTCCGCCAGCGAGACGATATGTGTGCTTGTCTTGACATTGACTCCCGCAGGCGGCAGGGTACAGAGCAGCGACGACGAAGTCTGACACTGTTCGTCAGCATAAGGTTGCGACCGCGAGCTCTCAACTTGACGTGACTTAGGCTCGCCGCGAGCGATTTCTTGTTGGTATGTATGAAACAATACGGGGTGCGTCAGACGTCCCTATCGCTCATCAAACCTGCGGGACTCATTGCAGAGGAAATCGCAGGATAGTCGCCGAGCTTCAAAGTCCTGACCTTCGCCGAGGGCGTACAACACAGTATCGCCGAGGATGGAGTACGGAATGTTGCCCGGGTGAGTGTTTGAAACGCTCGCCGTCGGCGAGGTGCTCATGAGACTCGCCGAGGTGCCACGGTAGATTTCTTAAACTAGGTGAGGTTATGACGAGTTCGCCACGCAGCTACTGTGCTGAACTCGCCGTGGTGGCTAATGAGCCCTCGCCATCGCCGAGAAGCTACCGAGCCTTTTCGGGTGCTGCTGAGTCTCGCCGAAGTCACGACGCCTTGCCGAGAGCCGCTTTGAGGCATCGCCGATGTGTGCTTCGTGGGCCCAGGAGCCACGCCGACATGCTAAGGTTGTGCCGTCGCCGAACGACCGCACCGCGTCAGTGGCAGTCTGGTGCGTACTACCCTAGCAATGGGTATATATGTAGGTAGCTCGCAATGGTCACCTCGGGAACATCATATGTATAATACATGATCTGACCCCGCAAGCAAAGAGGCTGCCCATCATGAGCTTTGGCAGATATGTTCGTGAGCCATGCGAGGGTTAGAAGGCACGGGAGCTTATCAAGTACTCTACAGTTCCCTACTATGTACTATCGTGCACGACTATGTAGTCGTGCGAGCTCTGAAATGCATCAAGGGTGAGCCCAAGGGCTATCCGTACTAGAATATCCAGCAGACGGTGACTGCGAGGTCGTTGCCAGTTGCTAGTGTAGTAGACTCAGTTCATGGCGTGGTATTCGCCTGCCCTGGTCCGTCTCGTTCAGATGATTTACATACTGATTAATTCAACAATGCTTAAGAGACATGGTCTGCGGCCTGTCGCTTCGAGTCCACTCTGGTATCCTAGTATGCAGCATCTACCTCTCAGTGTCTGCTCATTGACTGGTATACTGTGGCAGCCTCATGGCCATTGTCGACCATGGCGAACACGACAACATTTGGCCGTGGAACATGACCACACGAAGTCCCGGGACTTCCACTCCTCCAGCCTATACTATCTTAAGCACTCTGCAAGTGGGACTCCTTTCTTGCAATCTTGCGATTGTGCTCATGACGCCGTCCGCATTCTCTCACTTTTCAGCAGTCACCTGGGGACGACGAGTGGACGAGCTGTTCAGAACTGTGTTCTAGTCGAGACGACAGTCTCTTCTGCGAGCATAGAGCGTCCTCTCCATCTCCTGCAGACCTATACGCTTAATGGTCGTCGAGTAACTTGCATTCAACCGTCGAGGTGTTCAATGCCGCTGGGAACAGGTACGCTGCATGGCATACATCGCTACATCTTGCTGAAACTTCACGACAAATTCTAGGACAAGCCACCTAAGACCTTCTGTCTTGCCACATTGGTGGGTCTTCTGATCCTCTAAGCTCTTGGTCTCCCAATGTAAGAACAAGTTGATTCCTTACAGCCTGCGTCGGACTTCCTCGCCTTCCCAAGGATCATGAGTACCCAGATACTGAGTATGCGTTAGCATTGTGGTTAACGGTTCTCGTGTAGCGGCAATCACCGCTGCAAGCAGTACTCTACACATCGTGCTAATGTTTCGCACAGGAATGTGTGCCTTCGCCGAGAGCCTCACTCCGATACCCGCTGCCATAGGTTCGCCGGGAACTACAATGCATAATTACCCGCGGCCCCTCGGCGAAATATTCATCGAAATTCAAGGCAACTGATCTGGCGTCGGAGCAAGCGGCATATGCACAGCTGGCGGATTAAATGAGAGTACACTCGCCGGAAAGACCGTCAGTCTCGGTATTTCACCCCCGGTGCTTACTGCTAAGTAATGCTTAGTCGACGCAGAGAACCTCGCCGAACCTACTCCCGTTCAGTCTGCCACCATAGACCGTGGTCCGTCAGCCAAGTGTTGGTGAAGTTCGCACCCATGTTCCAACCTTAAACTCCTACGCCGTCCGACGTCGCCGACGACCAGACCAGAGGTCCTCGTCTCCACCCTGTCACTGTCGATGCTCCTCCAGTCCCTCGCCGATGAGGATGGACAACCATATTGAAATCCTCGAGGCTCGCCATTTGTCTCGCCGACACCAGGCTGACCACGTCGCCGTCGCTCCTTGAGAATTCGAGATGGAAGATCATGGCGGTGAGAAATATATGTTCGCCGAACTAGAGGGCATCTGCAAATCTCGCCGACGAAGACCTGCCGGAGATAGTAAGGGCCAAGCTGTCCCGAAAAAGGAGGTGAAACACATACGAAAAAAACGGACATACTCCATCAGCCGTGTCTTGGCGAAGGGCCGAGCCTCCACTGGTATACGGTAGAGCATCATACCTGACAGGTTGTTGACCAGCTACACCGATCGGCGGCGGTGTGCCGCCTTCGCCAGCCGCCATTGGACGGGTGAAGGCTGATCTGAATCCAAGGCGTTATTGAGCGTACGAGCTCGGGCAGACGACTGACTGGCGGCGCCGCGGACCTGATCCTGGGGACGAGAGGCGTCAGCTTTACCCAAGAACTGGTTGCAACTCGGACTACTCACCGAACTGCCTGAGTCCAAGCTCCACCAACGACCAGCCGACCAAAGGATCAAGCTAAAGCACTCAATCGGCCGACCAGGAGCGCAAGGTAATGCACTTGGCCCGGCCGACCGAGAGGGTAAGCGATGTGAGACAACCGGCCGACAAGCAAGGCAAGTTACGGGACACGACCAGCCGACAAGGAAAGCAAGCTAGGGAACGCGACCAGCCGACAAGAAATGCAAGCTACGGGATGTAACCAGCCGACAAAGAAACCTAGCTACTGGACCTCGTCGGCCGAGCGAGGCAGGAGCTGCTACCTGCGCCAGCCGGTAAGTGGTCAGTGCAATGTGCGAATGCAAGCGCTTACCTTCGCCGATCGTCCCACGTCCGCGTCAACGTTGTCCCCGACGACGAGGACCCTCGCCGGCGACCTCGCACTGTCCTCTCATACCTCCTCTCGTCACTCGCCAGTATTTCTATAGCTGAACTCGGTATCGGTATCGACGTACCCTGTCTCGCCGGTACGTCCATTGGGCTGCACCCAGGGGGCACCGGCCGAACGGCAATCCTGAACATTTATCGTCATCCGCCGGTGTCCGCTGGCTTGAAACCCAGCCAGTTTGTAAGGGTCGCTGTACAGTAAGTCCAGTATATGTATATGTCACTATGTGAGGATCCATGGTGACATCGGATGGAGCGAAGACAGGCGCAGAGATCGTCTTCAGGCGATGCGCCCGCGAGCAGAAGTTGTACAAACTCGGACTGTGGTAGTCCTCGACGTGATCCCTGACCTTGGCCGTAATCGTGCGCACCTGGAGGACGTGGAGATGCTCCAGCATCGGAGGGGCAACCCATCCGCGATCTTCGGCCCCAGGCGCGTCGAACACATGGCGGAAGACATCCGTAGACGAGTCGACCTTCAACGTTCTAAGGGTTGGCGCGGCGGCAAGCGAGAGGGCCTGAGCGAAAGAATCTGGGGCGACGGGGGGCGGATTCCCCTGATTCAGTAGGATTTGTGCGATGGGAAGATTGGCTTGGGCGAGAGCTAGCTGCAGTTGGGGCAGCGGGATGGGCTGGACGGGCGCGAAAAAGGCAGGATTATGCCAGGCATGAGCATGGACAGTCGCTCCGCGCCCGCGGCGAACCCCGATCATCGTCAGCGAGGTGATCGGGAGGGCCTGATTGTTGAAGCCATCGGCGGCGCCGTGGTCCACATTGCAACCGATGAGGCTCAACGAGCGCAACTGGGCAAGATTGTGTATGAGGCGGAAGTGGCCGTTTCTGATGGTCATGTCTTTGAGGACGAGGGTTGAGAGGTTGGTGAACGTCTCGACGCGCGCCCACAGAACAGCCTGCACCTGTTCCGACCTGAACAGGACTTGCTTATTGGGAGCGAGCAAGGCCTGCTGCGCGGCAGCGGTAAGTCCTTTGAGGGCGGAGGGCCAGACGTAGTTGCCGAGGATGAATGCGTTCTGCGCGGGGGTGTTGTTTGCAGGTGAACCGCCGATACTGAGCACGAGAGACCGTACGCGGCTCGCCATCCCTGCGTCCGTCTGCCACACGTCAAGGTCCTGTACCGCCTGACGCTCCTTGTCCCAGACGAGATCGCGGTGAAGAGCCCGGGTCGTGATGCTGCAGCACTTGCGCGAGGCGACGCTCAGGCTGTGCAAGTCGGTCGACTTGGGCACCTGCTTGAAGATCTCCAACCATACTTCTACCGGAACCCTCTCCACGGCCGACGCGCCAGCTTGCATCGCCATCGTATTGTCCGTACGTGGTAAGCCTGTTTGAAGGCGTATGCTCAGTGGTTGTCAGTGGGTTCCTAAGGACGACCAACAACAAGTCGAATTCGTACACACCTAAGCCCAAGCCGTCGCTGGACGTGGGAGGAGAGAGTGAGAGAAATAGGGGCCGTTAGATACACGACCAATACACGACCCCTGAAAACAAACTCACCGTCGGGCGCTAGTCACACGGGGCCAAAATTTGAGTTCAGATGTGCGGGAATGCAGGGCATAATCTTACACGTCGTCGAGGATCAGTAAGGCGTGCTTGACACAGCTGCGAAGATGCCGTTGCGCAGATGGAGTCACTTCCGCAGAGTCGAAGGTCTGATCGGTGCTATAGTGCGTGTGTGCGGGTCGGGCATTGCAAGCTGCAGCGAAGGCGGTATGGCAAATCCGAGGCTCACCGCGAGAGATTGCATAGAAGCGGCGACACTTAATCAGTGGTTGACAGTGGTTCAACGTTGAGGAGGAGCAGGAGGAGGAGGCAACGGCTTCGGTGTTTGCAACTTTGCATCATTCATGAAGCGCGCGGGGGTTAAAGCTGACGGGCGCGTGTGATCAAGTTTCAGCGTACAGGAAACCGCCGAACATGTTGTCCGTATGTCTTCCTTGGTCTTCCCTCCATGTTCGGGAGCTAACATTGTCTATAAATGTGGCGGCCACAGGTGCATAGTTGCCCGATTGCTCGCATACTGCGTATGGATAGTCTAAGTATCAGGACGAGCGTCCATACTACTATTCATTCCGCCAGATCGTGGTCCCGGGTAGCGCCTGGAACAATGGTGGAGTTGATCGAGCCAAGGGCTCGCGCAAAGGTGAGCGATGCCTGCGAATTGAGGCTCGTGTCTCCGACGTTATCATCGTCCGTGCCGAGTTGGACGTCCTGCCGGTTGGCTTCCTGGAGGTCGAGTAGAAAGCGGGAGATCAAGATCGTCGTGAGTCTACAGAGTAGAGTATATCAGCTTGGGACGAGGGAGAACGGGAAGAGCAAGAGCAGCGCACGGGTCGGTGAAGACGGCAATGAGGCTACGCTCGAGCCCAAAGATCTGGAATGACCATCAGAAAGATAAGCATCGCAGATGTTGGATGTATTCACCGATGTGAGGGTGAAGGTCATGTGGAGCACGTTCAGCAGGAACAGGACCCTATAGCACAAGATCAGACAGTGCAAGATAAGTATGCGGAGGGAGGGGCATACACGAAGTAAATGGTCCCTGCGAGAACGAGAGTGAGCAAACTCAGGCAGCAAGCAGTGATGATAGCATCGGCACGCACCGTTCCAAAACATGATAGCAGCTAGGGACGTGTGCGCTTTTTCGAACGAGAAACGCGGGCGGGCCGAACTCCTCGCCAAGGTCCGCCATGTCACGACGATTAGCAGGAAGTCCGCGACGATCAGGCCACCGCGAGATACGGCAGGAACTGCGGGAAATATAGTGAGTCTATGGTAGGACAACTAAGCATGCGGCATACATCTGCGTGGTAATCAGCAGGATTTTCCCAGACTCGGAAATAGGCAACTGACATGATGGTCTCGATTGGAGTGACATTGATTTGTGCTTCGCAATTTCCGATGGGAAGCATCGACCCTCGGATCCCTTGTCCGTATTGAATCTACGCACGTCCGCATAAGATGAGAACACTGAAATTCAGGCGGGACACGGGTACACTCACGAAGTTCACCACGAACGGTGAGAGAGAGAGGAAGAAGATCACCGCGGACAGTGTCCTGTTGGTAGACAACGCATACGCTCGCATAGCCGAGAACACTGAAGGATGTCAGCATTTTGTTTCGACTGTTCACCAACAAGGCCGACTCACGACCGATGGGAAGGAACCGGAGGAAGTTGACTACATTGAACGCTTGGGCGAGCAAGTTGCAGCTGCCGAGGAAGCGAAGGTGACATGAGCATGTGTCAAACGAGTGCCGTGAGATACGATGTCACCTCTGTTCACGCGAGGACGTCAGGTTCTGAAAGTGAGACGGACTGACGGTAGACTCACTGTATCAGAGAGTGTAGGAACATATTCCACGATGTCGAGCACCTCATACAGGAGCGTGCTATATCGTATGACGAAGAACAGCACCGATGCTCCCGTGAGTGCGCCATTCCAGAAGAGGTGGACCTCGCGCCCCAAGGTGAGCACATAGTCGTATAGCAGAAAAACTGGGGTGCCAATCCGCTGTCAGTCGTTTTATCGTCCACAGAGACTGCAGACGTACATACCAATCGGGACAAGTCCGATGTACGTCGCCGATAGCCTGCATTCGAGAGAAGTCAGCGTCAAATCGGATACTGAGTGTCCGAAGACGGGACGTACGTGGAGCTATAGAAGTCGATGAGCTGGGCGGCGCTTGGAGAAGACATAATGAGCAAAGGTCATGCGAGAGCCATCCGGAGGGACATGGGACTTATATCCTCTCCTCGACGTCGACCTTGCTTGCCCCTCGACCATTCATCATGTTGCGCTCGTGATTTCTCCGACTCGAAACGGCGGAGAACCGGCGGAGAAAACAGACATACGGCATCGAAACTCACAGAAGCATGCAAGCTTTCATTAACAGTGGTCGATCTGCTGCAGGCCTAAACCTTGTGCAGTACGAAGCTTCTGTGTGTCTCAAATATAGAATGGATTGCCTGATGGTCTCACGGCGGCTCGCCGCACGAGCTGCGAGGGTTCGCATACTGGCTTCTTTATCTTGATCAGACTGCGAAGAATGGGGTGCGTATGAGCTGCAGAAAGGAAAATCAGGATCAGCGCTTTGGGAGGGTTTGAAGGAGCTCACCCGCTGGGACAGTGTCAACCGTTGGCCGGCGTCACCCACGGCAGCGCAAAGCTGTGCGAATGTACGATCGACATGGAAGACTGCGACCTCAATGTCAGGAAAGGAATGCTGGGAAGACGATAGTGAGTATGTGTTGCGCTGCAGTCATCGATGAGAGAAGAGGTACAAATGGAAGTGGGCAGCACAGCCCCACTGCGTCTCCCGGCGAATGGCGCTAAAACAAGTTCGGGAGAACCGCATAAGATGAATGACATTCATGAAAAACTGGACATAGTGTCGGGAAGATACTTGTGTACGATAAGCTGTATTGCGGGTTTCAGCGAGCGGTAGGTGGAGAAGCACGACTGGCACTCACCTCAGCTTGAACGGATCGTGCCAATTATTACCGATTACCGTTCATTCCGAAAATTGGTGGAAGTGGAACTCCACGTCGTCCACCAAGTCCCCCAGGTCTGGAGGGTACTTCCGCTCCTATCTCTTCGTCTCGCTCCTGTCCCAGGCTTTGCATTTCAAGGTCCAGTTTCTGCAGTCGATGGGCGCCGCCCGTCGCACGGCCGAGGAGACAAGCGAACATCTTCTCGAAGAATGCGTTCGCTCGCCCCCGGCCCTCCATACGACAGCCATGCATCGTGACGCTCCGTAACCGCGGACAGATCAAGTCATGCTCTGTGGCGTCGTAATCAAGGGCAGACCATACGGCTGTCGGGGTAGATCCGCCGCAAGCTTCGAACTCTAGGACCTCCAGCCTCGGGAATGTGAGGAAGACGGTCTTCCAGTCCGGACCCATTACGCTATCGAAATCTCCCTCTACTGAGAGATGCGTCAGCGGGGCGCCACAGAACACGTCGACGAGATCATGGAGCCCGCTTGATTCGAGGTAATACTCCCAGTCCTCGATATCGTCCGATTCGAGTCCAAAGGTTGTCGTGCTTGATGTGACATGGTCCAACTCCACAGAGGCGCACATGATATATTCTCCATAATCCATCCGGAGATCGATGCGGGTGACCGTCGATAGTACGGGAAAAGTGGCGGCACGATTGGCAGGAAGAATCGCGCTCATGCGAGGGGTGGGTTCCAAGTCGTCGGGATCGAGCATTGCGTACACCGCGTACACCGTAACCTTCATCATCGCGGGAGAGAGTGCAATATTGGCAAGGAACTCGGCCACCTCCGAATGGTACTCCTCATCGATGACGAGCGTATTCAGATGAGGGATGGAGATTGGCGGCCGGTATGCTGCTGGTAGGGTCTCGTCTAGATGCGAAAGTCCGTCGAGGAATTTTGACAGAGAAAGCGTCTCGAGGTGCGTGCATGCGCTTAGAATGGCGTAAAATTCGTCCATGGTGATATCGTTGGCACAATTATGGAGCGATAGCTCGCGCAAGCCGGCATATATCTCCACGTTCCGCGGGATGGAGTCGATAGCTTCGATGCTCAGGTCGCGCAAGAGGGGGTAATTACTAGTCGTCATCCCGACGTCGAAGAAGCCGGCAGCGACCTCTGGTTCACTGGCAGAGAGATCGAGTTCTTCTAGCAAGGGCACGAGCTCGTGGAGGAAAGAGAGAGAGCCGGGAGCCTTGAAGTCGCAGATAGTGAGGCTCTTGATACGGGGGGTTTGAGAAGCGACGGACTTGAGCAGCTCATCGGACGGAGTAAGCAGAGTGATTCTGAGCGGAGTGGTCGCAGAGCGGGCAAGGCAAAGATCAAGCCAGGCCACGTTGTCACCGGACGCCTCGATGACACTCCAGAGTAAGGGAGTCCCACACGCGATACTGTGCCAATGTCGGCAAACCGACATGATACGTATCCAGGCCATGCGTGCGGGGACACGCCTAAGGTCCTCGTCACTTTGCTCGTAAAGAGTTAGGATATTGAAGACGATCTCGTTCGGAAGGCGGTTGATAGAGACAGAGGCGTTCCATCGCATCTTCAGCTCATGCTCTTCCTCGTCCAACGTCCTTCGTGCTGCCTGAATTTCGTCAAGTCGCTTGGATATGGACGTTCGTAACCCAGAAAAAGCATACTGGTCGATCATCACTTCAAATCGACGCTGAGAATTGCCACTGAATCCAGCGGCGCCGAGTGTCGCCTGGGAGATACACCCTATTGAACATCAGATTCATTGGGCTTGCGTCTTGTGCAGAACAAGGCAACGACTGACCTCTGCAAGGACCCCTCTGCTTGGACTCCGAGGTGGAAGGGGATAGATCCTGAAGGGCCAGTGTGGTATGCGACGGCTTTTCAGCATCGGCCCCAGTCGACAACATTGAGGTTCAATCAGCTTTGTAGCCGTTCAGAGTCCCATTGAGGCCTTACGAGCAAGATTTGAAGGAAATCAAGCGCATGTCGTAATCAGCTCGAGCGGACTGTAGGACGGCTGAGCTCAGGCTGCTGAGGATGATGGGCGTCGGGATCGTGGCGGGATGTCTTGAAAAGGAAAATGCCGCCATTCCGCCAAATACAGCTATTTCCATAACAAGTGGCCGCCCAACTCCGACTGACGCACGTACACTTTTGACGCGAATAATTCAAGAAATTCAGAAAATTCATGCGA
>ML211875.1:0-10099 GCA_004369055.1 Polyporus arcularius HHB13444
TTTGATATCCGAAATTGAGGTTACGTTGCTTACGTAGAATGAGTAGCGCGGTTGGGGGGGGGGGGGGGGGGGGGGGGGGGGGGGGGGGGGGGGGGTTTGCGGCTACGTAGGTACGGATGGGTACGAGACCACGTAGAATATGTATGCCGAAGTCTGAGGCCTGAGGGGCGGAGCGGCGGGCTTCAACGAGAGCGTCTACATTACCAAATCGAAATCTGTCCAAGTTCGGACGTTCCTAAATATTATGTAAGCGACCGGGCCCTTCGCGAGGAGCGAGCTCGTCGTCGTCGACGACGACGACGACGACAGCGAACACCATGGCTGGCTCACTCGACAGCGATCTCTACGACGGTGAGTGCACCGCTAACGCCTGGTTAGGCAGTGACTGATAGTGTGCACAGACCTGTATGGAGACAACGACGACACGACGCAGCAAGACGCGACCGACAGCGCGACGGAACAGAAGCCTTCCCCTACCGAAGTCAAGCGTGAAGAGAAGCCAGCCGTACACAAGGAGAGCTCCTTGCCACCGAAACCGGCCACAGAACTTTCGTATTCTGCCCAGGTAGCCAAGCAGTTCTCAGCGTACAAGCAGACCCCTGCGCAGGAACGCCAGCAGTACCAGGTGTCCCCGGCGACCAAGGGCAGTGGGGCCGCGGATGGGGATCACGACGACGGGCGCAGAGCGGTCAGACCGTCGGAAATGAAAGACGAAGGGTGAGTCCAATCATGTCTTCTAGGACGGCCTTCGGGGCGGGTTCCCTGCCATCACATATTCTTGCGGCGTCGTCGCTTTCTCCTCGTGCTACGTACGATCGGTTCGTCTCTACGCTCACTACAGACGTTATGCCGCTCGATACCCACCAAACAGAGTATACGTTCCTTGTCGTGCTATCCTCTACCTGCTCTCCAACGCTACATCTGTCTACTTTCCTACGTTACAGACGCTAATGCTTGCTTACGTCCCCGGTACACGCACTTCCTCGGTGTCTCCTCAACCTACTCCTGTCTACGCTTTACAACATCTCGCCTCTTGGACCCCGCCCTCGCTATGGTACGCCTACGATGCTACCGTACGCCCCACAACGCACGTTACGGCACACGATACGGCACCTCTTACGGCACTGGAATACAACGAATTGCAGCAAAATGTTCGTCGGAGGTCTCAGCTGGGACACAAACGACGAAAGTCTTCGCAAGTACTTCTCTGACTTTGGTGAGGTCGAAGACTGCACGATTCTGCGCGACCAAGACGGCCGGTCCCGCGGGTTCGCGTTCCTCACGTTCAGAGACCCCGCATCCGTGAACGCGGTCATGTGTCGCGAGCACGTTCTCGACGGCAAGACTGTACGCGCCCCCGTATATCTCGCGATCTGAACACCGTACTCACTCGTCATTCAGATCGACCCCAAGCGTGCGATCCCGCGCGAAGAGCACCTCCGCAACACCCGATACTTCGTGGGTGGCCTGTCGCACGCGACAACCTCAGACTCCATGCGTGTCTTTTTCTCGCAATACGGCAAGGTCGTCGATTGCACTGTCATGGTCGACCGCGAGTCCGGTCGCTCAAAGGGCTTCGGCTTCGTGACGTTCGAGGATGCGAGCAACACCGACCAACTCGTCGGGCAAGCAAACTTGATCTTGGACGACAAGCAGGTGCGCAGCTCTGCGCTGATACCCTCTGGCTGAGACTGACTCTCAGGACTATCCGCAGATCGAAGTGAAGGTCGCACAACCACGTAGCCAACGCGATGCCGCACGCTCGGTAGTCCGAGGAACGCGCGATAGTGCGTATGTGGGCGGGACCGACGTCTCGAGTACTGGCAGCAGCGGCAGCGTCGGCGGCGTTGGCTTCAACGGTGCCCCGGCCGGTGTCGGTGCCCAGCAAATGTCGATGCTCTACCAGCGCATGATGGGCCAGTCTCCTATGATGGGCATGGGTATGGGCATGGGCATGGGCGGCATGGGTGGCATGGGCGGTATGGGTGGTATGGGTGGTATGGGTGGTATGGGCGGTATGGGCGGCATGGGGACCGGCATGCCTGCGATGATGGGCATGGGTACCGCCGCAACGCCCATGGCTGGCGGAGACGTCGGTGGCATGGGTGGAGGTATGGGTGGTGGCATGAGTGGGGGTTTGGGAATGAGCCCCACCATGGGCATGGGCGCGATGAGTCCTACCATGGGTGCTGGTATGGGGAACGGAATGGGTGGTGGAATGGGAGGAGCCGGAATGGGTGGTATGGGACCCGGGATGGGCGGTATGGGTGGCGGCATGGGAGCCATGGGCGGAGGTATGGGACGGGCGATGGCAGGCGGCATGGGGAACATGGCCGCCGGCGGTATGGGCGGCGCGATGGGTGCGGGGATGCGCATGGGCATGGGTCCGATGGCCATGGCAGGCATGGGCATGCAGCCCTTCATGGGCAACGCGGCGGGGATGATGGGCCGCGGGATGGGGATGATGGGGGGAGGCGGTCTCCATCCCATGGGTCGAGCCCGGGGTATGATGAACGCAGGCGTCGGGCCTGCGCGCACTATGGCTCGCGGACAGCACGGCTACCACCCTTATGCGCGATAGCGCTGATTTCCTTTCTGCCCTACTCATACTGTTTCGGCTCTTGCTGTCGTTATATCGTCTCGCTCCGCTACTGCCCTCCTCTCTACTATACGTATACATACACCAGGCTTCGCATGCTCTTACTGCCCATCGTATTTTCGCATTTCCGTCCAATGTGTCGTTGTAATATATGCGAGCAAATATCTTTATTACACGAGTTGATTGCTACAATACTAGAGGCCCATATAGCTTACACCGAATAGTCCTGTACGATACCTGATTCCAGCAGGCGTCTTCCTAGTCTAGAATGAACGCAGCGAAATTTGGGGTTTCGCTGGCTCCCATACTGGCGCCTTGCTTCCCAAAGCTTGTCTGACAGATGTCTCAAGCATATCTCGCATCGGCGGCTCCAGCCTCCCGGTAGCATCCTTGAAGGCAGCTGGAGAGGCTGCAGCGAGCGAAAGCAACTGCGTAACACTTTGAGTGTGGAGCGGCGTTGGTGATGGCCGCGAAGAGTCGAGGGACAGAATCAGGACGGGCATGATCACTCCCAGGGCGCGAGGGCCTAATGAAGGTCGCGACGTCAGTAACGGCAGCAATCCGTGGAGAGGAGGCCACTTACGGAGGTCTTCACCTAACGACATGAATAGTGCAGTGAGGGCTTTATGGATCTCACCCACGGTGGCCATCACGCGCTCCGGCGGAGAAGCTTCATCGCTCGAAGCAGCTGCCTTCGCCAAGCACTCGACAAGTCCCGGCAAGAGCAGCCTGGTGCACTGACGCAGAACTGGATTGCCAGACGTCGACGCCATGATGAGAGTCTTTGCGCAATGTGCAGCCGTCAAGGAGACCTAGATGAGTGGAAGGCTCAACGACACGGGAGTGCTCCAGCAAGAACTGCAAACTCACCTCAGAACCCTCAACTAGCTTCTGCGAAATGAGGAAGCAACAGTGTTCAATGACTGGTCTTCCAACTTGCACTGTCGGGGGAAGGACAGTCAAGATCAGAACCGCTGCAAGGAGGTTGCACTTGATCTTCTTGTTGCACATCGGACCCTCCCGGCCACTGACGGTAGCTCCTCAATGGACGTCATTTGTAGGAACGGGACGCAACGCACCTCATCTCGTCAATGTTTATCAAGCACGTGGAGAGCAGTCCATGGACCACTCGCGCAAACTTATTGTCAGGATCTGGAAGGTTGGCAGGCCTATCAAGGATCGCCTTCAGCGCTTGGAGGGTCGGGCCAACGAGATCAACTTCGAAAATCTCGTCCTTGAGGAGTTCTGTCGGAATGTGGTGGATGATGAGATTACAACGAGATGATAACGTTCAACGCTTACCGCAGTAGAGAGTTACGGCGACAGCCCTGAAGTCCTCTCTCTGCGAGGGACCAAAGGAGGCTGCGACTGCGGAGAAAGCGTCGAACGCTGCGATGATGAGTCTGACTTTCTCTGCGGGTGTCGCGGCATCGTCTGCTAAAAATGAGCTTCTATTGCTATACGACACATTTGACTAGTCGACTTACGGACGGCCCCAGTGCGGGGACCAGATATAACTCTGCGCAGGATGTACGCGCATATCCGCAGACAGTGTGCCCGAGGAGACGACAGTACATTATCTTCACTCGACGTATGGCCATTACTGTGTGCTCCAGTCAGAAACCCGTCAAAAGGAAAGGGAAGCAGAACGGCTACGTACGCCGTAATGGTGGACTTGATACTATCTGCGAGGCTTGCAACTACCTCCACGAGGTGGAGTTGTACGCCAGAGGGTTCGGTTAGAGCCATGCGATAGAAGAGGTTGAGCAACTCCTCGAAGAGAGGAGGGTCATTGAAGACACTTCCGCAGTACTTGCGACGGACAAGGTACTTGAGCGCTTGCAGCGACACGATGGACGTACGCTGCTCATCCGGTCCTGCGTCCGGAGTAGAGGTTGCCAATGCCTCGTAGACCAGACCGAAGACGACGAAGAAGAACGTTGTAGGCTCCTCACGATTGTCTGTCTGTGCTTTGCTGGGTGGATGTACTGAAGGCGTCTCTTGACCGTCCATGGCCGCAAGGATACTGGGATCGTCATTCTGCATCGCGATGGCAACGGCGTTCAGGATGACCGGCCACGCCTTCACATAGTACTGCACGCAGATGTAAGTCACAGTCATGGACATGTGATGACTCCACCTACCGGAAGTAACACTTCCCGTCCCAGACTGGAATAGGAGGAGTCGAGTGCGCCTGCGGGCGTATCATCCAAGGCCTCAGCATCAATCCGTATGCTAGCGTAGTCTCGTAGACACGAGATCCAGAGAGGAGCCAATGCAGCACGATACGGCTTGACCACCTCGTTCAGGTAGGCTTGTTGCGTGCTCGCGACCTCAAGCCCCGCCCATGCTGACAAAGTTGCGATGCGTAACATAACAGATGCGTTGGGGCTCAGCTCGGCAGCATCACCAAGGGTCAGCATGCCGGATCCTGCAGACTAAGGGTGAGTAACACTGATGTAGCCACAGGTAAGTGGAATTACCTTTGGACTGCTCAAGAGCAGATGTCAACAGCCTCAGTATACGGCCCATGCGGCCAACATCTTTGACAACCCCACATCCGACGAAGATCGCACACGTCCCAATGGCAGAGGCCAGGATCTCCGGCGTCGAGTCGGAAGAGAATGCAGGTGTGAGCGCAGCGGTAATGGGAGCTTGGTGCTGCTCGAGTAGTAGGTTCTCCTCGTAGTCCGGGTCAGGCACCTTGGCGAAGATCTGGTAACAAGTATGCGTCAGCCTCAGCTCCTCGTCCCCACCGAAAGCGCTATACCTCGATGACGTCCGTCAGAACCGTCAAGCCTTCAAGACGGATCTCAGTGACATGAGCAGCTGCCGCCGTGAAAGCGATCTTGATCAGGTCAGGCACACGGGAAACGAGAAGTCCATGCACGGGGACGCCTTGGCTACGCGCGAATTTCATGTCCAGGTGCTCTCTTCGGCCGGACCGGCCGACAACCGTGCAGATATTGTGCAGACACTGCAGCGCAAACAGCTGTGTCCTCCAACGAGACGTCGGTCTAGCAGAAGACGAGCTGCTGCCGACACTGAGCGACTGCCCTTCGTCGTCAGCCGTGGCAGCATCGGCAGCTTGTTGCGACGCCGTTGCGCGAGACATGATACGCTGGCAAAGATCGATCCACGCGGAAGGATTGTAGATGACTGTCTGCTGGAGCCAGCTTGCAATAACATTCCGCACGCCGTCCACGGACGAGTCGTCGTCTAGCATGGCAAAGAGCTCTTCGACGAGCTGATCGCCCCCGAGCTTCGACATGCTCAAGGCATCTCTCTGCACGAGTTGGTAGAGTGCGTTGATTGATGCGAGTTTGAGAGGTCGTCTAGAAGACGAGAGATAGCGTCGGAAGCGGAGTACCAGGTCCGGGACGTCGACTTGGTCCGGTGCGAACATCAGGAAATGCTGGATGCATTTGATCGCCTCCACGCAGATGCCATCGTCCTCCTCGTCAATGAACTGGTGGACAAGATCCAGGACGAGAGTCCTCGTGCGTGTGGATTCCTGGATGTCGGGCCCAAGCACCGTGATGACGGCGTCGATGTTCTGGCAGACGACTTGGTATGCAGGAAGATCGCCGCCGATGTTCACATGGTTGAGAGATCCCCCGTCTGGCTCGTGGGATTCCATCATGTAGGCCTTGAAGAGCAATCCAAGTGTGCTTGACACGAAAGGAGCGTACGCAAGGCTCGCAGCGTCGATGACGCGAGCCAACGCGCTGAGCGCCCAGAAATGAACGACCGGGTGAGGATCGTTGATGAGGGACATCAGGACGTGGACGGTCGTCTTGAGCAAGGGACCGGCAGCAAGACCTCCGACATGTGCGTAAATTGCACCGAAGGCCAGTGCACATCCAGCTCGTCCATGAGGATCGCGGTTGCTGACGACCTGGTCCACCAGGGTCTTGACCTGGCTAGTCAAGAAGTTTGTCCCAGCGACGCTGGCGAGTCGGCCAATGGCTTCGCTACTCGCCTTCCGTAGGACTGCATCTCCATCTACCAGCACTTCCTTGAGGAAGCTCGACAATGGTGTCGTAATCTGTGAGTTTCCAAGCACTTGGCGCGCACTGTTTGACGTCCCTTGACGCAGCGTAAGGACGACGGCGAACGCGATGTTGACCAATGCTGCAGCCTTGCGTCCAGTGTTCTTATCGAGCTTTGTTGAGCCGACGGAGGCCAGCAGCTGCGTAATAACCCTGGTTGTCTGGGTGACGTCCTGGAGAGGAAGCAACTGGGCGAAGAGCTGTATGGCAGCATCCACCGCAGCAGTCGCCGCCGGGGGCGGCTCAGGGGCCGCACGACCGGCGTCAGCGACTCCAAGCTGGCAGAGGTAGAGTGTATCATGTTCCAGCGCGGTGATGATTGGTTTTTGACACTACCGTCCCGCTGTAAGCATTGGACCAGGGGAAGGCTGGTCGGACACATACCATCTCTTCGATAGACATTTCGACGCTGTCCCTATTCATCCACTCGCCAGGATTCTCGTCAACTTGCAGACTTGTCAAGCCATAGGCATACCCGTCTACGCTTTGCCAAATAGAGGTGAACGACCCGGAGGAAGACGCAATAGCTGCCTGCACGGAAGACCCCGTGTAACCGTCAGGGCTAGCGAAGAGGGTGACAACGGATTGGAGTAAGGAACTCTGGACGGACTCCGTTACGCCGCTGAAACCAAGCAGAGAGAAGCACTGGAAGATGCGGCCTCGCAGAAGAGCCTCGCGCCCATCGATGGTGAGGCTATTCAAGTCCGTCACCAGCTCCTCTTGATTCAGACCAGTGCGACTTGTCAAAAACGTATTGGCAAAGGCGAGACCGTTGCTGAGCAAAGACGAGATTCGCCTCGTGACGTCGGCGCTGACCAATGTCGGGGAGTTGTACTTGAGGAAGCAATGGATAGCACCGACTGTGCTTTCGCGGACGTGCAGGAGGAACTCCCACTCTGCAACGGTACGTCCCGCTGCACCGTCCTTCGTGGTCGGCTTCGGAAGAGCATTGCGCCAGAGAACAAGAAGCTGAGGGAGGTGCGGACGGACAAAGTTGGGGCCCAGTGTCATCAGGGAAGCAATGCATGTCCACGCAATCTCGATCTCCACTTGAGAGACCTTGATGTCATGCTCTCCAGCACGTTTGAGAATCTGCACCGCCATGTCGAAGACCTTTGCACTGATGTCGTATGACACATAGAGTGGACGGTCAGGGATGACGGCAAGCAGCGCGGCAAGACCGTACGCATGCCCAAGTGCGCGCAGATGTATGTCGGACGGTGCGGCCGGTGTAGTGAGGGAGGAGAGGTCGCGTTGGAGCTTCTCTACTACTCCAATCAGAACCTTGGGAAGACGTAGAGGCGTAGAATAACAGAAAGACCGTAAAGTCCAAGCAGTGTTGATCCGGACGCTGTGGCTCGGGTGCGAGAGCAGGTTCAGCAACGGATCCAGAAGGGCGTCCTATGTGATTTCAGCCACGACGACTGTTGATAGCATGGGTTTGCGGCATACCTGAACAGGTCCGGGGGCGTTGCCCAGTTGCTGTACCAGACCACTGACTTCCCTGAGAGCAACGACCAAACAGAGCGGGCTGGGGGCAGACTGCCCAGGCATCAACGCAGGCCAACGCTTGAGGTATGTGTTGGAGAGTTCCTGTATGGCAGAAATTTGTGCCTGCTCCCCGAGCATACGGATGCCGACAAGGTCACGGAGGATGATCTCGATCAATGAGCGCACAAAGAGGACTTCGTAGCGCGTGCCACAATTGCGAGGATTCGTGACGATCTCCGACATCAGATGGTTGACGATGAGGGCGTAGTTGCTCTCCACGAAGCTAGGACCCAGCACAGACAGCAATGCAGAGTAGAAGTCGAAGATGCCGACCCGTGTGCGGCGTGATGCCTGCGGTTTGTTGAAGTGTGCGGAAAGCTGCAGCAGCATCTCGCTCGGCGTCATGATAGGCTTGGACTCCTCTGCCGCAACATGCGCCCCAGTGGGGGAGTCTTCGTCCTCATCCTCTCCTTCTTTGCGAGTCTTTTTCCCCTTCTTCGCAGTGTCGACAGCAGGTACCACCCTCTCTACCTGAGTCGACGCGAGCATGTGAGCGGCCAGCTTGGCGAGCGATCGTCGTGTCAGCTGATCGGCGCCCTCGATGCTCTTCACGCAGATGTTGAGTATACTGTCGACGTCAGCCACCGATCGTGTCCCGTCTCCGCTTGGGTACATCAGGATGAGGACCTGGTCATGGCACCATTGAGACCATGCAACGGAAATAAACCCGTTATACACGCACTTCACATGCGGCCCGTTGTACAGGTAGAGCCTTGTCGCTTAGGGCGTGCTTGCTATATTTGATGATGTCCTTTGCGACGGAGTCGGTGACAGCGCGCTTTGCTGTGCCCAGCGCCTTAGCCAGTGCATGCAGAGCATATGCACGCAAGATCACAGGCTACGGAGGGGTAAGTACATGCTCCCGACGGCAATGATCTGCAGTCACCAACACTAGACGAACGATACAGCTTGATGGTGACCGTTGAAACTTCGGCCATTTGGGACATGACCTAGCGGATGGTGAGGGTGATGGTGCGTATCTAACTGACGGTAGTGCGCACCTGCGACCCAAACGTCCCCATGAGTTCTCCGATGCAATACATCGCGGCTCTAGCATCACGTCAGCATTTGTGAGTATGGTTAGACGCATGAGACGAGCGTATACACACATCCTGCTAGACTCCTTTGCCGGGGGCTTCGTCTCCGCGAGTAGCTTTAGGAACGCTTGGATGGTGTCGAACAGCGACTTCGTCTCTCCCCGCATGCAGATGGCCTTCAGACAGCTAGCAACGAGTCTTCTTATAGGTCGTCCTGGAAGAGGGAACGGCTCCGGAGCGGATACGATCTTCACCATGGACTCCTCCAGATTGCTTTGCGTTGTCTTCAACTCATCCTGCGATGACCTCGGTCGTACATTCGGGAGAGCTCACAAGTATTCATGACGTACCGGAGTTGCTTTCTTAGCCCACTTCTCAGTGGAGGATAGCCATTGGAATAAGTATATCTCTCCATTCTCTCCTCCCACTTGTGACTGCTGCGAGATGAGGTTGTGTTTCCCGTGCGAGAACGCGAACACAGACCTCATCCAAAGGTTCCAGAGTAGTCTCCGCCACCATGCTGGCCCACTAGTATCCCGGGCACCGGAACTGTTCGTCGTGAATTCGTGGTGATTCCGTGTCCAGTTAGGGTATGCTCTGAATAGTATAAGTCAAGGTCGGCGTCGAGTACAAGGTTGAGGAAGGAGGAGGATGTCAGCTGATGTCAGTTGATGTCCACACGACGGGCAATGGCCCGTACCGCCCCCCAGAACAGGACCGGAATATCGTCAGAAATTATCTCCTGTTCCGGTCCGTAATAGTTTGGTAACAGCTTTGTAGCGCCCAATACAAAGAGTTCACAGTCCGAAAGGGCCTATCAATACTCGATACTTACGCGGTTTATACAGATTCCGGTCCGG
>ML211876.1:0-10086 GCA_004369055.1 Polyporus arcularius HHB13444
AATACTGTCGTCGAGGAGGGCTTCTCGCCCCGCACCGGAGCCGGCCAGCCTGGGATCGTCTAGCCGCGCGTCTCACTTGCCTCTCGCCGCCATCTGCCCCGTTCTCTGTGCCCGCTTGGCTCTCCACGCACGCACTCGCTGGCCTCCCACGCCCTCCAACTGCGCCCTTGCTCTTGCGCCTCACTCGCTCTCCCTGCTCTCGCTCCCCTTGGACATCCCCTGGTGCGTCTCCCTTCCGCCCTCTGACGCTGTTCCCGTGCACGTCTCCCGTCCGCCGTCCCTCCCGCCTAGCGTTCCACAGCAGCATACTATGTACAAAGTGTGGCGAATACATGTTTTTCCAAAGACTGCCACGTACCTCGTCCGCTCCAAGTCCGACGCTCGCCCCTCCGTCTGCGTCCTCGACGCGCATGCAGACCGTCCCTACGTCCGAGCATCGCCACCTGAGTTGTGTACCAGCCGTCTCTCAGCGTGGGACGCGTTGAACACTGCCCGAACGTGAGCTTCAAGACCATCGCAGACAGCTTCCACAACACTCACGCACCCTCTCGTTCAGCTCGAATCGCTTTCGCTTGGGAGCATCCCTCTTCGCCACCTGCGCATCGCGTGTCGCGTCTGCAGAGACACTCGACGATACCCCGCTTTGCATCGTCGAACGCATCTACAATCCTGTGACGCGCTCGCGATCCACCCCCGGAGACGTCCAGCGCACGCGCAGACATGCCCCAAAGCCATGTGGTCCACCAGCGACGTGTTCTCTCCCCGCCCATGACAATCCAGCCCGCCACGGCTGCGCATGCAGTCGCATACACGCGCGCCATGGCCCATTCGGTCGCCGCAAGCCCCGCGAACCAACCGGTGTTAGTTCTGAGCGAAACGGTCCACGGTACGTCTCGCTATCTTCGCTTTTCTGCTGACTCGCGCACAAAATCGCAGGTTTCTCCCCCAGATCGCCCGCGCCCGGCTTGATCCCACTCCCACAACCTCCCCGCACCTCCCCGCAACAGCTCGATGCCTCTTCGTGCCGATCCGGGGAAGTCAAGAATCGCGTCAAAGTCGCCATTTCAACGCGCACCCGTACACGACCACGACTTCCCGCCCACCACGCGCCCGCCCCACCGACAAACGTACTGACATCAAGTACTACAGACCTGTACTACTACCTCCACCAGTCGAGCACGGCCTGAGACGGCCGGAACGACTGCCCCGACATCCTCGTCCCCTCGGCCAGCCCCGCGCACTCAACGCGCCCTATCTCGCCCAATTCTTGCCCAATCGCCCTCAGAACAGGTGCTACAAGTCGCACCGAACGTTTCCAATCGAACCGACGCTCTCCCGCGTCGATCCGGGCAGGTCTCAAAATCGCCCGACAGTGCGATTTCATTGCACTTTCGCCGCGGGTCCGTTCTCGCCGCCTCTCCCGCCTGCCTCCCGCCTCCGGACGGCCGGCGGACACCTCACACGTGTCATACCAGTCGTCTAGACCGTGTACGCCTGCATCTCGCGCCGCCCGGACGAGTTGCAAAATCTCGTCGTCACCGCGGCCAGCGACCGACGCCGCCGACTCAACCTGCCATATCTCGCCCGCATCCCAGCCGATCGCCGTCAACCGACGTGGGTCACACAGGGCCGAACGCTACGCATCGAACAGGACCCCTTTCGAACCGGTCCGGGCGCACTGAGAAATCGCTCAAGTGCGCGATTTCATTGCACTCTCGCCGGCGCCCGCCCGCACGCATCGACTCTCCCGCCCGATTCTCGCATCCGGACGGCCGGCGGACGCTTCAAACGCGTCGTACCAGTCCGCTAGACCGTGCGCGACCACGCTGCGTGCTGTCAGGACGAGGTTCCCAGAGGTGATCTCGTCACCACCGCCAGCCGCGGCGCCCGGTAGTCACCATTCCGGCCATATCTCCTCCGTCCCTCGCGAGATTCTGACGCAATCTGCTCACTCAGGTTGCGTGAGCACGGTGCATCGAATGCGGCTGCTTCGGCACCGCTCCGAAGACGTCGAAGAAGCCGCGTTCTTTGCGTTTCTGTGCGCACCCCGGGGTCGCCGCCGCTCTCCCGGCCGGCATGCGTCCTCGACTGCCCCGGGGCAACTGCACACGACGTCTGGGTGCTCCAATGGCCCCGAACGACACCATCTCCACGCCGGACGTCGACTTCTCAAAATCCGTATGCGTTGGGCGGAAAACTCAACTCCCGAACCCTGCAGGAAGAACGGCGGCGGGATAGAGGAGGTCCCGCCCTATGTATCTGCATCTGGGACGACGCGGCCCTCATCCTCCGAGCCGGCTCGCGTGTCTAGCAGGGCGCTCGAGGTCAAGGTACGCCGAGATCCGTCAGATCGAGCGTACCTCCCTCTGACGTCGACGATGTTCTCACAGCCCGAGCCCGACTCACGAGGGGGAAGCTCCAGGACGACGCCCGCAGCTCAGCGCGGTGGAACTCGTCGGGCGCATCGTCTCGACGGCGCAGCAACGGAAGGAGGAGACGGCGGCGCCGCGAGAGATGCAACGCGAGCCGCAGCTCTACACGTACACGGAGCCTCGGAGACACAGAGCGAGCCGCAAAGAGAGGGTGCGCTCCGTGCCTCCGAGATGCAGCGCACGCCATGTGCGGCGCTGGGAGAAGAGAAGGGCGCGGCGCTGCACTGACCCGGGCAGATACTCTATCCAAATGTACCAGTAGTAAGTCAATTACCGCCAATATACTTCGTCTTACGGATTGCTGTTGCGTGCTAGAAGGCCCGGGTCGGTAGCCGTCGGGAAGTGCGCCGAGTTCGGGTTGTCGGCGGGGAGAGCGGGCGGATTCGTCCGGGGACGGCTGGCGTCGCAGCCTCGGGCAGGCGGGCAGCCTCCCGAATCTTCGGACTGTCGGGCAGTACTCGCAGTCAGTAAGCAGCTCCACGAGTAGATAGGTGACGCACAGGACGGGAACAGAGTACTCACCCGGGAAAGTCGCGTGCACGTTGCGCCCACGGAAATCTGTACATATGCTGAGGTCAGACTTCGAGCGTGGACGGCCCCGGTGACTCGCTGATACGAGTACAACTTACCCGGGGTATCGAAGCGGGGTGCGGTGAAGTCACTCGCGTGCGTGTGGTACCAAGTACTAAGCATGGGTCGGTCGATGGTCCTGGAACACCACAAGTCTTAGTGAGGGCGTCGCGTTCCTGCCACTTGACCTGACGAACGCTCTACTGACAGCAGTGTCGGGTTGTGTCGGGTCGCGTCTGAGCTCCTCCTCGAGCTCGCGACGAGTTCGGCCTGCGAAGCGAATCACGGACTCGTGAGCAATGGTCCCCTGCAAGGCCGAAAGGGACCTGTTGGCAGTGCTTACTACCATGACACTGCACTCGCCGGGGAAGGCATCGCAATCGGGATGTTCAAGTTGCCGTCATGAACGGTCGCGAGACCTGTGGTGTGATGAAAGTAAGTTAGAACGACTTCCGAGAAGAAATGAGAAGTGCGTACCGCGTGGAGTTCGAGAGCGTCGGAACTCCGAGTTGCGTGGTCTTCTGGAGAGTCTTGTTTTCGAGAAGAGAGGCGGACGTTCTCGGAGTGCTGCAGGACTATCAGCAACCGAACATACTTACAGTGTATGTACGAACACTGTGTCGAATAGAACATCCTCGACTTGACTTGAAGCGAACAGTCAGAGCAGGCTGGTCTCAGGAAGACTTCGAAGCGACCTACTGTAGAGTATGAACCCAAGACTATGTCAATCGGCTTGTCTCGATGTACGTGCCAGTGCCAACAATCCTTGCGGACAGCGGTAGTGTCTGGGACGGACATATGTCAGCGGGAGCATCGACTCCGAGGTGTGTAACCGCTTACTACATGGTGCGCGTGTTCAGGACCTTGCGCCTTGACAAACACCGTGGTGAGCCGCGGCATGCGGGCACCTGATGAAGAGACATCGCGTCAGCGTCGAAGGGCCACGGTGAATGGGAAGGTGAATATACACATACCTGAACGGAGACAGCGCCGAGTCGAGTCCACGAGCATGGCGACAGTATACATGACCTGCGTAGAGCCCGGAATTGTCGAGAAAGAAGTCTGGATAGAGAGATGTATGTGATCAGCGAGCAGGCAAGGCCAGAACAAGAGCGTGGTGTACTCACTGGGTAGAGTTGTGTGATGCCCGAGATGACCGTCGAGCAAATAGTACCTGAGGACTAGTCCGAGTCAAGGGTCAGCGAAATAGCAGAGGTGCGCTGTGGAACATACCTGCTGTTGGGAGTCATGCGCACGTCCAGACGAGGTCCTGCGAAGTAAGAGATCGTCAGCACCTGTACCTCAGCGACCATAAAGGCATGAGCCGCCATATGCCAGTGAGCTCGAAAGGGTAATACACGAAGCGTCAACAAAGACATGACATGGAGTAATGTATGAGAGAGGATGGGCAATAGTATCGATATAGAGAGATGCTAATCGAGGTGAGGGTGGAAGCTCGGAGCAACATATGAGAGTACAGAAGAAGGGTAGATGAAGGTAGTGTAGAAGTAAGGTAGGCGTGGTCGTAATAATAAAAGAGTAAGTAGGAGCATGAGTATGGTGAGTCAACACTACGGAGGGGGAGGGAGCATGGAGTGGAGAGGAGGGGAGAGGGGAGCATGAGGGGAAACGCCGCGACGCGCGACTCGAGGGTCCTCGACCTTGGGCAGGGTTCTTATACTCCAGGAGAGCCGCGATTCACGTTCCGACAGTCACGTTCCATGAACCTAATTTTGTTGAACGCGTTCAACAAGATAAAGTTGGGCAAACGTGACCGCAAGAACTACTCGCCGGGATGGGGTCAGGGTGCTGGGGAGATGGGCGGGCAGAAGACCGTCGCGAGAACAGGCGAATAAGCTAGTGGGTGCTAGCCGTGGCAGAGAACTCCGTGTAGACGCCAGAAGCATGATGGAGTTATTCTGGGCTCAAACGATGTCGTACTTGCGGCGGACGGAACAAGGAGGAAGAGAGTCTGTTGCTACCAAGCAAATGGAGCTGTTGCCTGCTTTCCAGAAGAAATTGTAGCAGTCAGCTCAGGCTACCTCATGTGCTTTAATCACAGTACGCACTGTAAGCGCTAAGAGTGAGGTTAACCAGAATGGCCACAGTGGCAGCCCGAGAGACATAATGGTCCAAATCCTGCTCGGATTGCAGCCGAGGATGCTCGCAAATAGAGCACGTACTGCAGTAGAGCTAGTAAGTATATCAGCTACTTAGCAGGCTGGTCATAGCCTATAACACCTGCGCATGCGTCGTGCAAACTTCTGGGCGAGGTCTTGTACTTGATACGAGCATGGAGCGACGATGTTTTACGGATGTGCGTTGAGCGGAGCGGGAGAGCGCTTATATTGCCATTTCGGGTTGCAGCTCTTTTCGGGAAACCCGCCGGCCGCCGCGTTCTCTCCGGTCACTCGGCTGAGGGCTCATTCAGCTTCCAGTACTGCACTATTCCACAACACAAACTGACATTACTTCACGGATGCACTACCTGCTTGGCTACTCTCCGATTTTTGCCGCTGCTTCACACTGCTCAGCACACCTGGCTCCCCCTCTCTCATCCCGACTGCCACCCGGCCTCAGAGCGCGCTCAGCTGAGCGATACTGCACCGTTATACTATGATGCCTGCGAGGTAAATAAGCAATACACTCCACCGCTGACAGACCAGACTCTGCGACTGAAAGCTTCTCCGGGCGGCGGGCCCCCGGTGAGTGGTGCCACTGCCAGCCCGATCTCCTGCGTGGGACCTGCTGAGAAGCAGGCACGTAAGTATCTTGAAATTGCTGGACGTAAAAGACGCTTCTCTGAAAATTGCGAAGGGCGGCATCTGTGACAGCTTCACATTCCTCACTGGCATGGCTCAGTGTTCTGCTGAATCCCTCCCAGCCTGAATTGCAACATTGTCGCAGCTGCTCCTCATCGCTGAGACTAGCTGATACTAAGTACTAAGTGTTTGTTTGCTCTCAGAGACGGACCCAGGATTCACTGCGGTTTAAGGTGGCGTGAGTTCGCCGATCACAGCTGGCGACCTGGACCTGGACCCTACACATATTCTCATCTTCTTTCGGCTACCACCCATTCTGATCGGCCTCTCCACGGCCACAATCAATCCCAGGAACCCTCTCGCCACTCATAGCTCAGGAGCCAGGCAAAGTCTCAGTCTGCGCACAGGTTAGAACTCATACAGAAGGATGGAGACCACCGAGAGACCGTCTGCGGTGAGTCGTGACACTGCAGAATGATTGCTGAGGAGGGGCAGGTACACAGGAGCACCAATATATGAATATTCCGCTCAGAAGATGTCTCGCTACGTCCGGCGCCCCGCCATGCGTGCAGAAGCACGGCTGACGACTCATCCGAGATACCCATCCACCGTGACTCGTGAGTGGCAGGAGCTTTCCCACATGCAACGCATTCGCTCACATTCTCAGGCATAGTAGACCCGATTATCCGTTGTATTCATCTCTTTACCACAAACTATCGACGGTACACCCCACGATACCAGCCCGCATACTCCTTCCTCCAGACCATCACGACCGTCTTTCCGCCCTTCTCTACAGCCCGCCCCTCCCTAGCCATGGTCATCGACCTCCTAACTCCTTCAGCCCTGCACCGGCCGGCACAGAATGCTCGCACATCGACATGGTCGTGAATCCCCGGCGAACGCGCCAGCCTGCCGCGGTAAGTACTAATGTTCCTGGTTCCAGTCTCAGCTCGAGTTTGTCGACTCACCGAGCGGTTGCCGTGGTCTCAGGTGACCAGCAGACGTCACGACGGCTGCCTGAACGCGTCGCCGACGTCCTAACCGGCGGTTTGACGCGTCTGCAGGTGTTCAGGCGTTGTTCGACCTCCTAGAAATCCGAAGCGCAGGAGGTGCGTGTCGTCACGCGTAGTTGTGGGTAGATGTACGCTGACAAAGCTCTCCTTCCCGCAGCATTTCCCATGCTGCGAGCTTCCCCGATTTCCATCATCCCGCATCCCGACAACATCATGGCACGAAGTAGAGCCGCCGTTTGCTGATCCAGGTATGTGCCTGTGTCCGTCCGGGTCTGCTGCCTAGCATGTCAGCTCATCATCTTCACTTCAGGGTACGTACACGACGCGTGTCGCTGGCTCGACGTCTGCACAGACAGCGGAATGCAGCGGCGGGCTGTTGGTAGGACGAGCGGCTCGACGGTGCAGCGCACAAAGAGCTGGCTCAGGCTGGTGCTGGCGCAGTGTGCGGCTGGCTCCAGTCGTCGGTTGGGAGGCGGGAGAAGGTAAGCGGCTTACTTGTGTGGTTCACCGTACACGGACCTGATATACTGCTGTTTAGTTGAACCGCGTCCATCCGGGACCCTCCGCCGCAGTATCAAGCGGCGCAAGCAAAGGTAGACGAGCTGTTCACAGCCCCGAGTCCGTAGAGCGGGGGAGATGCATTTTAAGGTGCGTCAGGATAGATGGCGAAGATCGCGTGACACTGACGCAGTATGCCGCAGCTCAAGTTTCGTACAAGAACGAGAAGACGTCCAAACACCACTTACCACGCATGTACGCGGGCTCTCCGCGCGTCCGAGGCGTTCGTGCTGGTCCTAGCAGCCGTCAGTCGAGACCCAAGAGGTGCGAAGTCCAGCCAGTTGGTGTGCAGAGCAGTCCAGGACGAACAGAGGACACGCGACGAGCGAGCGAAGGTAAGCGCGATTTCGCAGCCACAGACGCGTTTTGCCTTTTCCGGATGCATGACGTCACGCGTCGCACGATCTTGACAGCGAAGCGCGTACTCACCGTTTCTCTTCCAGAACGTGCTCTCCGCAGACAGCAAGCCCCGCAGACAAGCAGCACAGAGCAGGAGACTGGGAACACGCCGTCCAAAGCTGCCTGGACGTCGGTCGCCGAGTTTCCCGCGCATACACCGGGTACGTCAATCACCTTCGTCGACGTGAACTCACCTGAGTAACCTTCGTGCAGCCCGACGATACCCGCGTTGCTTGGTGGAATGCGGCACAGCTCAGGCGACGAGGGAACAGGTACGTACCGGCGCATCATTCGCGTCGGCGACTGCTCATCGCAGTGTGCAGATGTCCGAGGCCGCGACAGTCCAGGAGGAAGATTGAGCGGGCGGGCAGTGGAGATGGCGGTGGAAGAGAGAGAAGACAGAGAGCGGGCTTCGCGCATCTGCGAATCTCGCCTGTTTGGCAGGCGCCGGTAACGGCGAAGGCAGGTCCTAGGAACCGCAGAACGCGTATTTGCTCTGCTTCTCTCGTAGCACGCGTGTCCGTGAGTACTCCCCTGTACCTTCGTTGTTTCGAAGTCGCTGATGATGCGATCTAGACAGGTGTCCTGGATGTCGCCAGGCACGGGCAGCGGGCAGTCCGCCACTGTGCAGCCCGGGCCTGCTTCTCCGAGCTCCTCAGCTGCCTTCCCGGCTGGACGTTCGCAGGTGAGTACTCGGCGCCGTTGTTCGACTTACCTTTCTGTGCAGGCTGCTAATGGCAAGGCCGGGTACTCTGTCAGCGGAGAGACGAAGCGGCGCGCCGCTTCTCGTCGGTGAGTAGTTCTCGTTCCCGGCGTGGTCTGGCCTCGCACTCACCTTCGTTCTCCTCGCAGCGTTACCTGCTTGGCTTCCAGGCTAGACGTTCTCAGGTGAGCACCCGGGCCATTACTCGAGTATGCAGTGGACTTATGCTTCTATGCAGGTTGCCAATGGCCAGCCTGCCTTCGGGCACTCGAGCAGCAGGCAGTTTCGCCGCCGCTTCTCGTCGGTGAGTACTGAGTACTTGACTCGTCCCTGGCACGGTGTTCGTCTTGCAGCGTCCTGAGCGGGAGCTCTTGCGTCCGGAGACGCGGTGTCCAAGGCGTATACGTACGCACGACCGTGAGTCATTGACTCCGCGCTCGCAGACTCGGATACGCCCGTTTTGCTGACTCCGGCCTGTAGGATGGCTAAGTGGCAGAGCGCGTGCCTGCGACGCGGACTTGCTGCTGTTGTTCTCGCCGTCGCTGCTTCTGCCGGCGAGGTTTGGGCACGAAGGATGGCTGGACGGCGGTGGAGCCAGACGCGATCCCGGCTGCGTACTGAACGCGTGAGTGCTCGAGGACGAAGGTGTGTTATATGGCAGCTGATCGTTCTATCGAGAAGTATTCCTCGGCCGCTGGCTGGAGCATCCGGGGCGGGAACATGGCAGGCACGCTTCCAGAGCGCACTGTAACACGGCGGCGGCGCGAGCTGTGGCGGTGAGTATCTGGCGCTGATCTCTCCGGCGGCGCGCGAGTTGGTCCGGCCCAGCGTACTTTCGGCGCAGGAAGCGGGAGAGCGGCGTGCGAACGGGTGGATCGTGGACTGGGAGCAGCTGAGAGTCGAGACGGCGGGTAGACGGGTAGGCGGGTAGGCGGGGATAGCCGTTTCGTCTGAGGGCTCTGAGGCCGGGCTGATCGGACGGGAGGTCGGGAGCACGAAATATATTCAGTAGCCACTATGTACACAGACTGCCGAATGGATCTCCTCTTCCTCTCCCTCTCCCTCTCCTGCGTGCCCGGGTGTCCACCCCGTCCTCCTCCCAACGCACCCGGTACTTCCCCCCCACCCAGGTGCACCCCTGCCCATCCTATGCCCATCCTAGGTGCCCATGACACAACGTCTTCTGCTGCAACAGGCAGCCATCGCCGCCGCACCCGCCGGACCGCGCTCGCACCGCTCCCGTCCGCCGCCTTGGCCATCTGGCAGAACAGGCCGACCTCGACAACGCCCGTGAGCATCTTGATGCGTGTGAGGAGCTGTCGATGCATGTAGTCAGTCAACGAGCGCGCGTCACCGCGGCGAGTGGAGTGCACGCACTGTGTACGGATCCTTCATCAGCTCCTCCGGGAAGGGTGCGTCGATGAGGAAGTTGCCGTTGTCCGACACCACCGGTCCTGCCTTGGCCTTGGCCATCCGCAGCTCCGCTGTGGGCGAGCCAATAAGGTGCAAATTCTGCAGGATCTTGGTGTACGCGAACGGCACCACTTCTATCGGGATGCCCTGCTTGAACTGCGGTCTCCGTCAGCATTGCAGTAGAGCGCGCATATGCACCGCAGACTTACGTTCTTGCCGAGCACGTCGGAGTTCTT
>ML211877.1:0-10074 GCA_004369055.1 Polyporus arcularius HHB13444
AATCCTGGCTGAGGGCAACTTTCAAAGGGTCGTACCTTTGGGGCAGCGCTTAGCACTCTTACCCATTCCCGGAACCCCTCTCACAGTGGCTGTGCGTCCAGTAGCAGTCCGGAGGGTGGGATAAAGTCTCCGAAACGGGTGAGAGTGTAACACTTGATATGTGTCACACCATATAAGTGTTAGTGTAGCAGTACGTGCTGGAGCAGCATAAGTACCCCTCGCTGGCTGAGAGTATAACTCTTCAGTTAAACTGCCTTTTGGCGTAGCAGCAGCGAGGCTGAGAGTATAACTCTTCAGTTAAACTGCCTTTTGGCGTAGCAGCACTAGCGCTTGGGGTCTAGTCATGTTACAGTAGAAACGATTCCTGACTTCTGCCTCGCTGAACTGCGTGCCCTCATTCTGGATGACTCGCTCGCACCGTAGCTTCCAGATCAGGTGAGTCGCCTCGGAAGCTAGGATACACCATAGTTGCTCATTAGCTGACTTCCGTTTTCCGTCGCTCGTCTTGAAGACAGCGCATGCTGCGCCAAATGCTGAACCCCAGCAAGGCTCCTTCCATTCCGTACCGGTAAGTTTCCATGTCTCCTCCATTAGGCTCCATACAGTCTCCTGTCCTTGAGCGCTGCACTCAAGGATTATGTGGGTCATGGTTTCTAGTTCGCCGCATATCGCGCAGCTGGCTCGATTCTGCAGTTCCGCAGACATGTTCCGCCGAAGCCAGTGCGTGCCCAGCATGTAGCCGTCATGCACTGCCATCCAGTAGAACTGGGCCGCCTGCCTCGAAACGTGCCGAGATCTGAAGGATCGCCATATTGCTGCGTCGTGCAGCTGCACACCAAAAGCCGCCTCGATTCCACATGAGATACGATCCATATTTGCGACTGCTCGCGGCCTGGGAGTTGTTTTCGCATCCAGTCTCGATCGTATTGCTTTATATGCGAGTCTCTGCGTCATAGCGCGTAGCTTTGCGCCTGTGACTCTGTACTGGGCTGGCACGTCCAAGTTCAGATGGTCTCCTGTGGGTTTTTCTGCCCCTTCCGCCGCAAGCTTGTCCGCGGCTTCGTTGCCCGGGTGGCCGCTATGGCCTTTGACCCATTTGAACAGTGTGTGCGCTTTCCTCATGCGGAGGCGTGCTACATTAGTTCGTGTGAGTGCCGCATTTTGCTGGAGTATATATCCCGTGTCCTCGTGCCGTTGCCGCCATCTCGACAGCGAGTCCATGACAGTTTGAGAGTCCGTAATTTGGGTGAGGCGAGTACGGCTCGGGGTTGTCGTTGTCGCGAGGAGAGTGGCTACTGCCTCTCCTGTCTGGTTTGACTGTTCCAGCCACGCCGGGATGCGGAGGCTGGTATTCATCGCGTTGTCGTCCCCTAGAAATATACCAGCACCTGCCCGAGCGTTTCTCTCGCCATTGTTCATGCATGAGCCGTCCGTCGCGATCTCCAACACTGATCCGTCTTCATCCAGTTCCATCTGAATTCCTTCGTCTGATACAGGGCTCGGACCAGTGAATATGCGCAGTGCATGGCCGACGTCGCCATATACTGTGATGCGACAATCGAAGGGTATGAGGTCCTTACTGAGTCGTTCGTCTCGCAAGTCGTTCATTATCTTGTCTTCGTAGTCTTCCGGCTGCTTCCTCCTGGGGTCCCACTTGCCGGGGAGCGTGCTCAGCATCTCCTTGGCCCGTGTTGCACACAAGTGTGGGTTTGCACAGTCTGCGCTTCGTCTTGCATGGGTGCATTCGTTGCATTCGCATGTTGCTCTCGGCCTGTGGGCGATTCCGGTGGCGATATTCGCTAGCTCGATGAAGTCGCCTACCGTCACCGCTTTGTGTCCGTTTTGAATGCACGAGAGCGTCTTAGACGGAACCGAGAGGCGGCTGAGGCGTAGTCGGTCCGCGTGTAGGTGGTCCCACATGGGCATCTCTCTCAGGATCGTTTTGGAGAAGGCCAGGCCTTCAAGTCGGACGCCATATTTCCGCGCCACCGTCATCATTCCGTCGAGCTCCTCAGGCAGTCCGTAAACCTTGGGTTTCCATCGTTGTAGGAAGGGGTTGATCCTTAGGTTGGTCGCTCTAGGTCGGCAGTTTTTTGGGACGAAAGACGCGAGTAGCTCGTCTGCGAGGTACGCCCATGTCGGCCGGTTTTTGCTGAAGTCCAGGTATGCTTTCAGCCACATTACGTCGATTGCTTCGCGTCGGGCTGCCAGGTCAAGCATCCCTAGCCCTCCCAGCTCCACCGGTAGGCATACAGAGTCCATTCCGACCGGCGTGTTGTGCCGGTCGTCCCAGAGGTAGTTCCGAATTATCTTGGTTAGTCTCGTAAGTATCTCGTCCGGCATGCGTTGAACTGTTGTCAGGAACTGCGTCATGCCGCCTACAATCATTTGAACAACATGTTTCTTTCCCTGGAGCGTCGCATGGCCATTCCTCCAGCGAGCCATTGCATGCATGAGGGGTTTCTTCATGGCGACCAGCTTGGTGAGAACTAGCGTCCAGATATCCACCTGCACCACGCCATTTCCGAAGAAGGCTCCAAGGATGCGCACCGCTTCCCCTTCCTGGGCTACGTGAACTCCTCTCGGATAGTTCTTCCATGCTCCCGTTGACTGGTACGTCACAGCCATCCGTTCGCGGAACTCCGGGTTCCCCAGCGGTATGATTTCTGTTTTACTGATGTTGAAGCGTGCCTTCGCAGCAGAGCACCACGTGTCCAGCACTGCCTGCAGCGTATCGAAATCGTCGTGGTCCGAGAGGTACGCTGTCGTGTCGTCCGCGAATAGGACTGCCTTAAGGGTCTCCCCGCTTCTTGGGATGGTGAACCCCTCCAGGTCGGACTTCCGGATCATTGCCGACAGGGGCTCGATGGCCAAATCGAAGAGGAGGCAGGACAACGGGTCACCCTGCCTGACTCCCCTGTAGACTCGGTACGGTTTGCTCAATGTACCATTGACCATGACTGACGTAGCAGCATGCTTATACAGTGCTTGGATCATGCGTATGAGGGTGCCTGGGATCCTGAATTTCTGCAGGACCCGCCATAAGTAATCGTGAGCAATTTTATCGTATGCTTTCTCCTGGTTGAGGGCGACTATCGCTCCGTTTGCGTCGTGCTCTTCAGCCCAGTACATCATCAGTCTTGCTAGTTGCGTGTGGTTCTGAATCTTCCGTCCTGGGACAAAGCCTGCTTGGGACGGGTGGATGAGGTCTGGAGCCGCTGCAGCGAGTCGGACGGCGAGCATCTTGCTCAAAAGCTTGTAATCGGTATTGAGCAGTGTGATGGGTCGGTAGTTGACGATCCGCGTGCGTTCGCCCTTTTCCTTATAGATGGGTGCCATCCAGCCACCCGCGAAGGACGTCCGTGGATGTACACCGTGTTCTCTGATGTCCTCAAAGGCTGCTGTGAGCAGGCGCAGGACATCGAAAGTTGCTCTGCTGGGGAATCGAGAGTCCTCAGTGAAGCGAGCGTGTAGAGTCTTCCAGACTTCGAAGGGGATCCCATCTAGCCCCGGCGCAGTTCCGTTCTTCGCACTGCGTAGGGACAACAGGCATTCGTCGTACGTCATTCCCGCACCCAGCATCGTTGCTTGGTCTGTCGATACTGTTGCGTCTAGGCTATTCAAGGCCGTTTCGATATCGTTCTCGCGTTCAGGCGCGTTCCTGGAACCTTGCTCGTCCCTTTGGACGTTCATGTGGTGCAGTCGCGCCATGTCCGCCATCCGTACTGAGTCGGTTTCATAAAGCTTCTCTCCTGAGGACCCCGCGATGCCCTCCCTCTCGAAGGAGGGGATGATGTCGCGCGGGGCGCACTCACGGTGAAGTTTGGACCAATATTTCGTTGGGCGGTCACCGTAGATTCGGTGCGTGGCCCGAGAATTTTGCTGCTGCTGCTTGAGGCGTCTCAGTTTCAGAGCTCGGATCTGTTTCATTAGCTTCGCCGCCTCCTCCACTTTGGTCGCTTCGGGTACGTCCCGATCCGCTTTGAGCTGTCGCAGAGTCCTTTCGCCTTCTCGAATGTCGCGGAGCAGCGCTGGCACGACTTCTCTCTCCCGGGCTCGTGCTATTTTCATCACGTCCGTTTTGAATTTGTGCAGGATTAGCTGCGCGTTCGAGTCGTCGGAGCGATGGCCGGTTGCCTCCAGCTGGTGCAGCTCGTTCGCAGCCTGTATGCCTCTCTCCTTGATGCACTTCGTGATTTTCCTATCCCTGAGCAGTGTTAGTGGGAAAACGGGCCTTCCGGGGCCAACTACTGGTGCGTTATCCGCAATTAATTGGACTGAGATCAAACTGTGGTCTGTTTTGACACCCGCCTCACAGATGCGCCATTCTCGAGCTCCGTCGAAGATGCCCGGAGTCACGTAGATTCTATCAAGGCGAGAGAAGACTGCGTCGGGACCTGAGCCACGGTGGAAGGTATAATCTCTACTGGTGGGGTTCGTAACTCTCCAGCCGTCCGCTAGCATGAGTCCTAGGCTCATCTTCAGGTCGTCTAGAGCTCCTATCAATGGGTCCGCATTGTTGTGCACAGGAAGTCGGTCGATGGCATCCTCCACATTGTTGAAGTCCCCTGCCATTAGGTGGGGCCGGGGGCATCTAGGATGCGTCTCATAGTATTCTCGTACCTCATCGAAGAATAGTTTGCGTTCGTTTGCGCCGCTCGATGTGGGTGCGTAGATGCACAGGATGGTTCTCTTATCGCCTCCTTGGCATGAGACAGTTACTTGAATCGCTCTTCCCGGCACAATCGTTGTTGCTGACGCGTCTGCGGTGTTCAGGTACCGACAATTTAATATGATTGCAACTCCTTCCCGTTGGGTCGGAGCGTCCGGATTTGCTGAGTGTAGGATTTTGATCTTGCGCGCAAACATTTTATGGAGGCCCGCCTTACGCTCTTCGGTCAGATGCGTTTCTTGCATCAGAAGGACGCCGATCCGGTGCTCAGACATCAGGCGATATACACGACCCCACTTGTTCTCCGGGTGGTCCCATATCAACTTCCCGAAACCGTTAATGTTTAAGGACGCTACCGTCAAGGCGGTCTTCTTGAGGTTATCGTCCATCCGCTTGTTACCGTGCCGATTTGTCGTATTAGGCTGGGTAGCTGCGTCCGGGGCATCTGGTCCCCGTCCGACGTTGTTCTCCTCCTCTCGTCGATCCTCTCTTCTCTGCTGCACAACTCCTATGCCTCCAATCTCGGCGTGGGGCTCAACAGATGGGGAACGGGCATTGTCGCTCGTCCATCTTCCTCCCTCGCTGAGGCGCATGTGTCCGTTACTGGCCAGTTCGTCCATCGGTGGTGTGGGGTTGTTTTGGTTCGTAGCTGCCTTGTCAACCGGGGTACAGCCATCCCTCCGGTCCTATACGGTGTGTCCCTCCGTCTCGGGTGGCGACGCTCAGTTCAGTGTATAGTCCACGTCTACTGAGCTTTAGCTTACGCTAGGTCCGCCAGCATCTAAATAGACTGACCACTCGCGCACCAAGAGCTTTCCTGCGCCCCGTGGGACCAGTATATTAGGCTCTTGGTTGACTTCTGCTTGTCCAGGGTTCCAGCGCGGTTGACTACATCCCGTGCTTTCCTCCTGGCAGACTACGTTTAACCAGTCGTCACACTGGCGTAGAGCCGTGCCGGGGCCATTGTGTCCTCTTTCTCTCGCTCCCCATGTTCCGTCAATGAGATACCATACTATTCGATCGTTAATACATCATCATGCAAGGTCACGATAGGTTGCCGCGGCGTCGTTGCCTGCTAACTGTCCATATCGGTCGTCAAGAAGTAAGTGCGTTGCGTCATGGAGACCTTGTCTCGTTCAGTAGAATCTGCGGCCCCGGTTGCTCCCATTTCCGTTGCCCTGGCTATTACCACTACCATTTCCGTTCCTTCGTCGGTCCGCGCCGTGACGCCTCGACGGGTCCTGGTTTTCGCGGTCGCTGCGGCTCTCGCGGTTGTCGCGATCGTTCCTCCGGTACTGCGCGTTTCGTTCGTATTGTCGCGGTCCGGGGGTGTTTCGTTGCGAGCGGCCTTCGTTGCCTCCTCGGCGGTCTCTGTTCTCCCGTCTGCGGTTCGACACGGGTCCGTTGCTGCGCCGGTCCGGGTAGCTCGTCCTGTTCGTGTTGGTGCGGAGGTTTCTCCTGCCAAAGACGCCTTCGCCCGCCTCGGGTCCGTTCCATCCCGGAATCCGAGGGAACGGGCAGAGGTGCGTCAAGTGCGCTACGCTCATGCATCCGGCGCACTGCGACGTGTTGCGAACACGTCCCGTACCAATCGCAAAACTTCTGTAGCGTCTCGTCCTGAGCTCCGCGACCCACCGCCTCCATTCGCGGAGGCTCCGAGTTGGAGGTCGTATGAACACGCTCGCGAGGTGCGTTCCGTTAGTCAGCTGCATGGTTTCGACACGGAGGGAGTCTAGCGTGTCAGTGAGGGCTCGTCGGATTGATCTCCCTTCATACGCTGGGTGAGTTGATAGCATCCGTATGAGCCATTGCTGCATCTCGTCTTCCATGAGAGTGCGCATGACCGCTGCTCGGATCTTCTCCGCGTTGCCCTCGAGGAAGCCCTCGAGAGTGAAGAGCCAGGATTGCATGGGAGCGGTCCTGGGGAGAGCAGCAAAGGATATCGCCGGGAACGACCAGAAGCCGCGCGCGATGGAGTGCGCCGTCGCTCGCGGCGATAGTCCCCGAATTGCCCAGATGGAGGGGAGGGTACGTGATCTCGGCGAGGCGCTATCCTCGGGCTCCGGAGGGACTACGTCGAAGCCTTGCTCGCCGGAGAGCTGCTCGAAGGCCCATCGCAGGCTCTCCGCGATTCGTCCGTTCAGGACGTCGTCTTCGGAGAAGCGATAGTTGAATACCTGGACGAGGACATCAGTGTTCGGGGCGTCGCCCCAGATCTCCCGCATCCAGTCTACTGCCATCCCACGCAGCATAGACTCGGGGTCGTCCCTGTGAATTGTGGGGAAGCCTCCCGCCGGAGCAGGAGTCGGGGCGGAGTTCTCGAGGGGTGCATGTTCACGGAGGGCCGTCGGGAGGAGCTCCCCGTCCTCCTGGTCCCACTGGGCGTCCTCCTCGGGTTCTCCGTCCCAGCTCCGGCCGTCATCAGCTTCCAGAGCGTCGTCCATCCTCTCCTCCTCCTGCCGAGGTCGACCTTCATCGAAGGCGTGCTGCGCGCGTCGCCCGGAGGTCACTGGTGAGGGCGTGCGCTGGAGGCCGAAGACGCGAGACATTGGAGAGCGTTGTATCGAGCCCGATCCCCGCACGCCTCGCGCTGCTAAATGCTCCGCGGCACGCGTATTGGGGAAAGGTATAAACTCCAAACGTTCCCTCGCGTCATTCCTCCGCGGGCGCGAACTCCCTCGTTGCTCTCCGTCGGCTCCGGGACGCGTCGCGCTGCCCGGTCGCGTCCATTCGTTGCAGTATCCTGATTCAGCGTAGTCATTTGCGCCTCCCGCCCTGCTGTGCGAGGTGTGCGCGTCCCGCAGCGGCTGAGTGCTCGGCCAGATTGCAGATTGGTCGTCGTAGTGGCGCGCAGCCCTCGAAGGCCCCGCGAGTCCGGTGCGTTCACGTTGGAAGGGTCCTTGTTGCGTCCACCCGTCTGCTCGCCCGAGGAGCGTTTGTTTGAGGCTACGCTGCCTTGCCTCGAGGACCTCCGCCTCATCCCAGCCATTCTCCTGCTCGTCATGGGTGGTCTCCTCCTGTTCGGATTGGGAGAGATCGGCCGATGTGGCTCGGGCTTTGCCCTTGCCTTTGCCTTTCGCGGGTTGTTCGGGCGAGGGCGAGCAGCGGCGTGGGGCAGTGGCGTCCACCTCCATCCTGTCTTGGCGTCCTCGTTGGGTCCCCGTTGACTCCTCGATCCCGTGCCATGCATCGGTACCGTCAAGCGGCAGCAGGGTACTCGGGTTTCCGTGCGCGGCGTGGGCTAGTGCCGTTGTAGCAGGGACGTTAGTCGGGTCTACGTGTAGTTGTTCAGTCAGACGATGTCGGGGTACGTTATGCACAGCTGGCGTGGAAGAGTCTACAGGAGCAAAGGAACAGTCTGCGACGCCATCCGTTCTCTCCCCATACTCCGTAACCATCCCTTCCACCCACGGGTTCAAGATCGAGTTGTTGACGACGTGCTCATTCGGGAGAATCGGTGCAGATCGCATTGCCGGCGTCGTGCCTGCCGGTCGCATGCGTCGCGCGTTGCGGCGTTCACTCTCCGGTTCTGGCGTCCCATTCCAGGGTCGCTTTTTGGCTGTCCGCGGGTCAATCCCATTGGATGTAGCGCAAGCGGGCTCACCATAGACGTTAGCCTCTGCAGCTTCGTTAGTAGCCTGAAGCTGGCCTTGCTCGCGCGTCTGCGGGCTGAGGAAAGGGTCGGCGAAGACGGGTGGGGTCGCGAAGTACTGGAAGAGATCCTCAGCGTCCGCAGCGTTCGGCGTCGGCATCGCGAGCGGGATGTCCAGCGTGGAAGCCATCGTCGGAGCGGCGGCGCTCGACGCGTTGACAGTCTGGCCTAAGGCGGTCGTGACCTGCGTGGTGGTCGTCGGGTTGTTCATCTGGGTGCCGTGCTGCACGGTCGCCGCGTTCTGAGCTCCGTCCGCCGTCGTCGCGTTCGCAGCCGCGGGAGTCGCGAGTGCGCGGAACTCGGCTGCGCGAACCGACGGGGAGATCGATCCCGTCGTGGCCGTGTCGAAGCTGAAGTTCAACGGCGGAGAGTCGGGGTCTCCAGCAGCGTTGCGCAGGGCGCTGGCAGCGGCAGCGGTCTGGGCTTGGGCGGTGGTTGGGAAGGCCCACTCCGGCGCCGGGGCGCGAGACTTGCAGCAGGGTGTTAGAGGATGCGGGGGAGGTTCAGTGCACGACTCACCAGAGCATCGTGCAGCTCTGCAACGGGGATCGTGCCGACCATCGCCGGCGGCGCACGCCTCCTTGCGCTCTCGCCCTCGACCACGTTGACCGCGCGCTCCTCGAGAGGGGAACGCGTCGGCATCTGCGTCGCCGGCGGCGGGGTGATCAAGTCGAAGGTATCGTTGATGAGCATGGGCGTGAGCGGTTGTGCGGCGGCGGGCAGGGCCGGGCCCGCGGTCTCGTCGCGGAAGACTGTGAAGGCTGGCGTCGCGGGTACGAGGATACGGGCACCGCTCGCTGTGCGGCCGTAGTCAGCATGGCGGTTGTCGCTTTGGGGGGTCTTCTGCGGGGGCGGCATTGGGTAGATTCTGGTGCGGCGATGGCAGACTAGCAGTGCAAGCGATGGGCGAGTTTTGGGGACGTTGCGTGTGGGGGCAGCGTTGGGGGCAGGTGGGGAGAGCGGTGGGTTACTTACATGCTTGCCCTCGCGACCTGCACGGACTTCCAATCCTCTCGTCCGCCTTGCTCGTCTCTGAGTTCCCGCAGCCCGTTCGCGCGCCGTCCTGATCGTGTCTCGCGTGCCCGTTTCGCGCGTTGCATGTCGATTTTGGAACGTCGGGAGGGCGTTTGTTGAGGGGCGTCAGACAGAGTGGGAGGAAGAGGAAGAGGCGGGTCCATAAGTGGGTGGTGTGTACCTCCGACGAGATGGTTTTATGTAAGAGCTTCGCAGACGCCCGTACATACTGGGGTTCTGCTCTTCCCGCGCGCGTTCTCTCAGCACTGAGTGCCGCTCCTGCATTCGTTGTTTTACTAGTTGGTCGGGGCCTCTTAGCGTGCGCAGCTCTCATTTGCAGGGCCAGCCAGGGGCTCGTGTGCGTGTGCACGGAGGGAGGTGTTTTGCTAGCCTTGTACGTCATCTTACTCTGTCTGTGTTTGCTGACGCTGGCATCATTCCTCCTTAGGCCTCTCGTACCACGCTCAGTCTCCGTCTTCGACGGGTCGTTGCTGCGCGCAAGATCGCGCGTACGTCGGTCGCGTATCCGCCATCTCCGCTGGGGTGAAGTTCCCCATCCGGTCTTCAGCGCTGGTGCATCGGCCTCGGCCTCAGCCGCTCCAGCGTCGCATCTGTCGAGGCGGCCCGACCCCGGTGTCGTGGAGCCCATTCAGTAAACATAGTCACTGAAGTGTACCAGTCAGGCTGAGTGATCCCCACCTCAGTGAGTGAGTCGGCTCCAACCGGGGCCGTTGTC
>ML211878.1:0-10010 GCA_004369055.1 Polyporus arcularius HHB13444
ATAATGGGAACCATGACAGCAGCGGGGGCCCGCTTGATGTGAGGCTGGTCCTTTGGCAGCGCGAAGTCGAAGGTCTCGAGCAGCTCTGCGGCGACCGCTTGAAGCTGATAGAGGCTGCAGGTTGCGGTCAGTGACAAGACGCACAGGTGCGGATGAAGAATACTCACGCAAAGCGCCATCTGTACAGACGTATCAGTACTCGGGTATACTTTCACAGGAAAGTGACGCTTACCCGATGCAACCGCGTACCCCGGCAGCTGTAGGAGTGAGTCGTATCAGCCTCTCTGAGTCTCTGACCCATTATAGGCGACTTACAGAACGACATCCTGGACGTCATGTCGTCAATTTGGAGCCGTTGACCACACGACAGACGAGCACTCACAAGTTTGCATACACCCCAACTTTGACCTGCTTCTCCGAGTCGAGCCGGAAGAACCTCTCGGGCTTCCACTGGTCTGCATCGTCACCCCAGACATGTGGCAACCTGCAGTATAGCCGTCCCAATCAGTTCTCGAACTCGAACAACGACGAATAAAGAGCTCACCTGTTGTACCCGCAAATGGAAATAATAATGGGCAGGCCCGCGGACACGGGAATCTCGCTGATGACAGTCCCGTCGGCACCGGTGACCGGGTCCGAGAGCGGAATAACGTCGTCCTTCGCAGCATAACGCCAGATGTGGTAGGCAATGGGGTGGAAGCGGAGAGTTTCCTACACCGTATCGCATCTCGGTCAGTCCTCAACTCCAGCCGCCGCCGCAGTATGTAGCGGCTCACGAACCTTGATTGCAGCGAGCGTGTACTTCATGCCGTCCAGATCTTCCGGGGTGAAGGCGGTGTCTCCACGCTCGACAACCAAAGCGCGAACAGCTCTGATCTCCTCGCGGATACGGACCTGGTACTCCGGGTGCTTCGCCAGCTCGTACAACATCCAGCTGAGCGTGCTCGAGGTGGTCTCCTGGCCCGCAGCGGTGAGGTGGTGCATCTGAGCAAGGACCTCCTCTTCACCAAGGCGGAGTCGAGCGTTCTCCGAGTTGTTCGCTTTCACTGTGGACGAATGTAAGCGGATTGTACTGGACGAGCGACAGTGGCAATCGGGCTCACCTAGAACGCTCATGACGTCGCGCTTTCCCTCGTGAGATGCGGACCCTTCCGAAGCGTTGGAGTGATACAGCGGCCTTCCGATGTCCTTGAACATCTCGTTCAGGTTCGACAACCTGCGGTAAACCCGCGCGGGCGTATACTTGATGAGCTTCAGCGCGGCTTCCGGCAAGTACTGCCAGAGGCCGCGATACACCATCCTCAAAGGTGTCGGGTAGAGCTGTGTGTCGTTGCTGTGCAGAAATTTCAGTAGGACTTTCTATTCGCTAGCCTGAGGCGAAACCGCGGCTTACATGATCGTACTGTATTCCTTTGCTAGCGGGTTCTCCGTGTCGTCGAGAGCGCCAAAGTTGTAGTCGAACGCGGCTACCCCGCTAGTCAGTACTATAGAACAATAGCTCTACAAGACACATCATACCTTGACCGATGATATCAAGAGCGCCACGAGCGAGCCACTTGTTGATCAACACGACACCGTCCGGTCTGTCCGCGATTTGCGCCTTCCATTTCCCAATGATCTAGCCGGTATTGTGAGTGGGAGCGAGGCGAATCGTGCGAAGCCGCGCTTACCTTCGTAGCAGTAGCTTGGAAGAGCGGAATGAAAGTCCGCAGCTGCTGAGCGCTGAACGCCGGATTCATGACCTTCCGGTGACGTTGGTGCATGGATCCTGCCATAACCCCGGTCAAGACTCGTAGCATGGATAAGATGCAGTGACACTGACCCTCAGCCCATAAGATGCCCGGACCAAGCTGCAAGAGCGTGAGAGTGTTCATGTCGATCCGCTTGGGATAGTTGTAGCTCGACCTCTGCAAAATATGCTGCAACGCCTATCGGGCCATACGAGATGGATCAGAGCTACACGCGGTAGGATGCAGCATGCACATACCTTCGGATCCGCCGTCATGAGTTGCTCGGTCTAGAATCGCAGCTCGAGTCAGTAGCGGTCTCGATGCAAGGACCATCGACGTGACTGACCCCGAAGTAGGTGCGAATGCGCCAGGTGGAGCCGTACTGGCGCATCCATTGGAAGTCGAGAGAGCCGGTCTCTGACTGCTGGAACAGCTGGTGCTCGTTCCCTGTCCAGTCGTGTTAGTAAGAACCAACAGGACGGCTGCGTAAAGGTACGCACCGAGCCACCTCGACGGTGCATCGGGACCGCGGAGGAACTTGAGGCTCCTGCGGCGCGAAGCACGAACGATGACCAAAGCGAGAATAGCAGCGAGGGCGAGTAAAGCAGCGGTGGGAAAAGCCATCTTGTGAGGGTCCGCGATGGAGACGGGCAGTGTGAAGCTCTGCTTGTTATAGTTGGCCAACCGACTGCATGACGTGCTGCAATATTAGCCCCTCGGGCGGCGTTGCGGGAACAAGATGCAAACATCTATTATGCCACACCCTGTCTGTGAGACCGAGGCCGAGAAAACCGCGGGAAGGCCGGAATCGGTCAATGACTCTTATCGGGGAGACCAACCTTCTGATCTCACGAAACGAGTCGTTCGTGCAAAGAGCGGATGACACCTGAGGTCACCATCCCATTGAGTTGACCGTTTCGAGCTGACGCGGGTCGGCGGTTGACGCATTCTTGCTGCTGTATGGTGGTTTACGAGGCTATAGAAGCTATGTTCTTCGCCGCCCGGCCGCTCGGGCTCCTTCAAGCGAGCTGATTGGTCCCCACGTCATCCCGTACGCCCGACACCTTCGAGACGACGACAGCATCGAGGCCTGCATGGCCTGAATCGCCTATAATGCGCTTGGATTTCTGACTCATCTGAGATAGATGGGTGTCAGAGGCGATATAGATGGCACAAAGATACACGGGCCCACATACCGACCGGACATAATAGCGAGCTGTCAGTGTCGGTTTTGAATCGCACTTACGTGACACACGTCGGGAGAGAAGCAGAGATACGACACCATAGATTGGAGACACCGTCCGCCATAGCCATTTCCGGGAATAGGTACAGCATTTGCGCGGTATTGCGTGCCCTTTACCAGGTGTCCAGCTCGTGTGACTTGTCTTCATTGATCGCAAGCGCGACTCGCCCTTCGGTACTCAACGCATCGGTGACTCGACGCTTCGTGCCTTGAAGGCCGTGACCGGAAGCCTTCTTGCGGCGTCAAGACGTGTCAGGAGCGTCCACAGAGGCCACTCCAACATGCGCGACACAATACAGTGGTGTACGAGTTGCAGGGGGCGGCGTTAGTAGTGCGAGAACGACATGGAGGAGAGGACGAAGGCGCGAGGCGCCCAAACGCGTCGCGTCTCTTCGCAGGCAGTAAGCGCGGCGCGGCGGACATATGCACTACTTATCTCTTCTCCAAGTGCTCGTACACTCAGCAAACTCAGCAGAGCAACTCTTTGCATGCCCCACTATGTGATATCGCGAATAGGTGGCACAGGTCTCATTCCTGAGATGTCTGATCAGAGTGCCTCGTTCCTAATCACGGCTTGAAGTCAGCCTACCATGACTTGACTTGTTTCGACAGGCCTTGGCCGACGACGAGGTATCAAGACCTCAGGCCTCAGGAGGCCGGTCGTGGTCGTAAAACTGTAACTCACTCGAGGTGTTAGCCGATGCTGTACGAAGTAAGTAATGGAAAGGTTCGAAGAAAGGTTATACATTATCCTTGAAGACTGACTCGGGAGTCGGAGCGTACTGGTCACTGGTACAGCGATGGTACTGGGCCGCGAACCGGCGCTGCTACAGTCGCAGAGTAAGTACTCTACACATACGATGTCATTGACAGCAATGCTCATGCCTCGCGCCTCCCGTCCGACTCTACCATAGCCTTCATCTTGTCTACAGCGGACTGGGGAGCGTCAGGGCTGATGAACGCCTCGAGGTTACTGTAGCTGAGAGCCGCCGACTTCTCTGCCCGAGCGAACATCCTCTCCTCGACTGCCGCGACTGCCGCCTCTCTCTCCTCCGCTGACACGCCCTTCGACAACGCGTCCGCCAGTGCCAAGCCGAGCTCCAGGCCATCGAGCATCGCAAGGTTCGCTCCTGCACCAGCAGCAGGGCTCATGAGGTGCGCAGCGTCTCCAATGACGGCCACCCCGGGCTTGTGCTCCCAGCGATGGCCGACGGGGAGGTAGTAGAGGGCGCGGGGGTACACCGCAGCGTCGTCGCAGTGCTCGATGAACTTGCGCACCCACGGCGCCCAGTCGTGGTAGATCTCGAGCAGCGCCCTCCTTGCCTCTGCCGGGTCCGCAGGGAAGTCAGGGTTCGAGCTGCGGTGCCAGGCGTATGCGCGGATGCGCCCGTCGCTGTTGCGCTGCAAGGCCATGATCTTGCTGTCCTGTCCGAGAAAACAGCTCCCTTGACCCACAGCGTCGCGGACGTCCGCCATCTCAGGAGACGCGGCGACCTCGGGGGTGATGGAGATCTCGACGCCGGTGACTTCGTGGGAGATCAGGGTGGCAGGGGAGACGAGTGGACGGACACGGGAGTGCGCGCCGTCAGCTCCAACGACGATATCGGCGACGGTGACAAGGCCGTTCGCGAAGGTGAGCTCATGCGTGCCATCCCCGAGAGGGCGGATGGAGGCGAGCCTATGTTCCCACTTGACAGCGTCTGCAGGGACGGCGTCGAGCATGATCTTCCGCAAGGCGCTGCGGTCGATCTCCGGGCGGGCTTGCTTCTCGTCCGCTACCTTCTCTGGGGTGTGATGGAGGAGAGGGATCCCGTCCTTGCCGCCGATGCGCATCTCCTCCCCCTCGACGCGTGAGTTCGCCTTGAAAGCCTCCTCGAGCCCGTTCTCGCGCAGGGCGCGCTGGCCGCTCTCCCAACCGAGGTCTAGCGTGCTCCCCATGTGCGCACGGACGTTCAGATCGGCGTCGCGCTCGTAGACCGTTGCTGGGATTCCTCGGCGAAGGAGGGTTAGGAGGACGACAAGGCCGCCCATCCCACCGCCGATGATGGCGATCCGTGGCATCGGGTGTGTGTGCGGAGTAGACATTGTCGATAGATCGTAAGAATCTATAGAACACTGATCAGTACACTGGGTACACATGCAGCGATGCACCGAGAGCGTACTTGGTATCCTTGTTCAATTGCTCGGGCGCAAGTTCGTGGGTTCGATGTCTTCCGAGTAGTCTCCCAAATCCTCATTTTATACGTCGTCGATGCACCTAGTCCACCCTGACGGCGTTATGCTGGCATTGGCCAATGTACACGTCGCCGCAAAGCCGCGTCATGAATTCGCGAGCCGGCGCGCGACGTTGGGGAGCGCCACAGTCGCACGATGCTCGGACGTCGAGACATATGGGCCGGGCGCAGTAGGTTGACGGGTTTTAACGCGAGGTTAATTCTCACTTCCTGCGCGAAACTTCGTAAGTACTTACGAAGTCGAACCCACTCCGAGTCCGAAGGCGTTGCCGTGTGGACTACGACACCTCGGCGGCCCCGAATCCTCAACCGTTCGTACGAGTATATATGTAGATCACGACCGCAAACTATGCTGCGGGCTCGAAACAGTATGTGGCATACGTAGCACGGTGATGCAAGGTGTATGGGTATGATCCGGGTAAGGAAGACTTCAGGAGGTTCGAACCTACATATAACTATCCATTGGAGTATCACAAATCGAGCTCACCGCTCTTAGCGACCTCCATGAACCTCTGAATGGCAGACTGCGGCGCGTCCGGGTGGACGCATGCCTGCAGGTTCACCGTGCTCATCTCCGCAATCCGGCCCGCCCTCGCGCACATGGCCTTCTCAACCTCCTCGACAGCGGCCTCGAGCGCATCTCGGTCGCCCAGCTTCCCATCAGCGAAAAGCCTCGCAAGCGCGAGTCCGAGCTCGAGCGCGTCCTGCATCGCGAGGTTGGCTCCAGCGGCGGCGAAAGGCGTCATGAGGTGGGCCGCGTCGCCGATGAGAGTGACCCCAGGGACGTGCTCCCACTTGTGGCCAGCGGGGAGCATGTAGAGCGGACGTTGGTAGATTGCCGCGTCGTCGCAGTGTTCGATGAGCTTGTGTATCCACGGCGCCCACCCCTCGAACTTCTCGAGGAGCACCTTGCGCACCTCCGTGGGGTTGGAAGGGATAGTCCACTCGGCGGGCTCGCGCAGGTAGACGTAGGTGCGAACGCGGCCGGAGCCGCTCACCTGGGTGCCGAGCATCTTCGAGTCCTGCATGGCGAACATGCTGCCCTTACCCACGGCTGCGGCGACGTCCTGGAGCTCCGGAGAGGCCGCGACCTCGGGTGCGAGCGAGATCTCGACGCTGTTCACGCCGACGTATACAGGAATTGCAGATGAGACGAGGGGGCGGACACGGGATCTGGCGCCATCAGCGCCGACGAGGAAGTCGCAGACAGTCTTGAAGCCGTTCGCGAACGTGAGCTCGTGCTGGCCGTTCCCGAGGGGAACAGCGGAGGTGAGGGCGTGTCCCCACTTGATCGTGTCTGCCGAGACCGCGTCGAGCATGATCTTCCGCAAGACGCTGCGGTCGATCTCCGGGCGCGCTTTCTTCTCGTCGTTCGACTCCTTCGGTGTGCGGTGGAGGATAGGGATGCCGTCTTTGCCGCTGATGCGGACTTCCTGCCCTTCAGGACGCGAATTCGCGATGTAAGCCTCCTCGAGCCCGTTCTCGCGCAGCGCGCGCCGGCCGCTCTCCCAGCCGAGGTCGAGTGTGCTCCCAATGTGTGCGCGAACGTTCATGTCGGCGTCGCGCTCGTATAGTGTTGCTGGGATGCCTCGACGGAGGAGTGTCATGAGGAGGACGAGGCCGCCCATCCCGCCACCGATGATTGCGATACGAGGCGTCGAGGGTGTGGTAGACATCGTGGGTGAAGCTAGGCTGTGCTGGACGACAATGAGCAAAGTGAAGGAGTATCAGAGGATGGATACATACTGAATAGCGTGTAGAGTGATCCGTTTCCCTAGCTGAAAGGTCAGGGGATACAACGAGCTCGTGAAGCATATGTTAGTCGAGCCCTCATCTTATACTTCGTCAGTTCTTCTGTTGTAGCGTAGGTCCTCCTCCGCCTCTCCTCAAAGCCACGTCATGCAATCGAGCGCAGCGAAGAGCTACGACAGCGGAATAGCGTGCCGCGTGAGGTTGAATCTAATTCCGAGGCCGGACGCAGGACTTCACGTCAAAGTCGCTCCCAGTCTCCTCAATATGCAGTTGGCCGCGTAGTCACGTCACTTCGGCGGACTGTGAGCTTCGAGGGGCCGACGAGTTGCATGGGTCAGCGGCGGCATACACGTCAGCGCACGAATGGCTCGGCTGCCTTCCTAGCTCCTGTTGTACTCCGAACTTTGGAATTTGAGGCCCTGACCGAAGTACTGATCGTAAGCAATCGTCTCGTACTCATGGAGGTGAGCAAGATCCAGAGGGATGGGTGAACGAGTACAAGGTTGTGGACAGTTCCGATTCGCGTCGGCACCATGAAAGTTGGTATGTATCCGATAAGATAAGATAAGATGACACTCAGATGAGGCTCCTCCGACTCTGCGCCTCCTCGGCCTCCGCCCGACGATAACACTGTTTCTTGGAGTTCGACATACAGGTTCTCAATTGAACGATCTACTACACACTACCGCAGAATTTGCCAAGTATTCGCGAGGACCTCCCGCACATGCGCCAGTGAGTACTCGGGTACATTTACGAACCAAGTCCGAACGAACACATTCACCTCCCAGCGTAAGCTACAAGATCTAAGCCTCCCGCCTGATCTCTGACTCCATGAACGCCTTCATCACCTCGATGGCCGTGGCGGGAGCGCCGGGGTTAACGAACGCGTTCAGGTGCTTGAAGCTGTACGTCGCAAACTCCTCCGCCTTGTCCAGCATCTTCTTCTCCCAAGCAGCGACCGCCGTCTCCCTCTCCTCGACCTCGGCACCCTTCGAGATCACCTCCGCAAGGACCAAGCCGAGCTCCAGGCCGTCGAGCATCGCAAGGTTCGCCCCTGCCCCAGCGAAAGGGCTCATCAAGTGCGCCGCGTCGCCGACGAGCGTGACCCCCGCCTTGTGCTCCCACCGATGCCCGACGGGAAGGTAGTACAGCGCACGCGGGTACACCGCAGCGTCGTCGCATTGTGCGATGAACTTGCGCACCCACGGCGCCCAGTCGCTGTAGATATCGAGGAGGGCCTTCCGGACCTCCACCGGGTCCGCAGGGAAGTACGGGTCAGCGTTGCGGTGCCAGGCGTACGCGCGGATGCGCCCGTCGCCGTTCCGCTGCAGACCCAGCACCTTGTTGTCCTGGCCCATGAAGCAGCTGCCGCTGCCCACGGCTGCGCTGACGTCCGCCATGTCGGGCGAAGCGGCGACCTCGGGGGAAATGGAAATCTCCGCGCCCGTGACTTCGTGGTAGATGGGCGTGGCAGGGGAGAGGAGCGGGCGGACGCGTGAGTTCGCGCCGTCGGCGCCCACGACGAGGTCCGCAACAGTCACGAAGCCGTTCGTAAAGGTGAGCTCGTGCTGGCCGACGGCGCCGTCGAGTGCGCGAATGGAGGTGAGTGCATGGCCCCACTTGATGTTCTCCGGAGGCACCGCGTCGAGCATGATCTTCCGCAGGACGCTCCTGTCGATCTCAGGGCGCGAGTCCTTCTCGTCCGGGACGTCCTCCTCCTTGCGGTGCAAGATCGGCACGCCGTCCTTGCCGCAGACCTTCGCCTCCTCGGCGTTGCGCCGCGAGTGCGCCTTGAAGACGTCTTCGAGGCCGTTCTCGCGCAGCGCGCGCTGGCCGCTGCCCCAGCCGAGGTCGAGCATCCCGCCGAGGTGCGCGCGCGCGTTGAACCCGGTGTCGCGCTCGTAGACCGTGGCGGGAACGCCGCGGCGCAGGAGGGTGAGCAGCAGGACGAGCCCGCCTGGCCCGCCACCGATGATCGCGATGCGGGGTTGTGTGCTAGTGGAAGTCATTGCGAAAGTGGGGGTTTGGACTAAGTATTGGTGTTCGGTCGAGCTAGAAGGTGGGTTGGTAGCTGGGTTGCTGGTGTGGGTACTGATGTTGGCTGAGTCCCTTCTCGCCACAGAGTCAAGCTATTTATCTCAGTCCCCACCTCCAGTCGCAGCAGCGTGCCATGGCCGGCCTTGGTGCGACTTACGTCCCTCGGCGTGGCATCGCTTGCCATTGAAGCTCAGTGACTCTGAGGTCGTCCGCGCTTCCCTCCCCGACGCAAAGAAGTCCGAAACCCCGGCTGTTGGCGATATGCCGCTCCTCGTCATCCTTCGGCGTCGAGCTGGGCGACGTTGAAAGTCCTAGCAGTGCACGTAGATTACTGATCGCAGCTTGAAGCGCGCATGCGCATCCTACGCTGCGACAGCGGGTTGCGCACCGTGTCCGTCGGTCGCGGGTTCACGGCCGTGTACGCGCACCTCCAAGACGGCGTGCGGGATCTGCATTCAACATTGGTGTTGCGCAACCAGGCAAGCCGTGTCCAGCCTGGCGTTTGTCGTGAGTGGCTGTCTTTACGGCAACGTCGAGCATCCAGGAAGACTAGACAAAAATCTATGCCTTCACAGGTAGATGACGCTGTACATATTATATTGATTTCGTCGCCCAATTATGCTGTGCCTACGATACTATACATCACCAGGCGGTACAAGTACACCTCACGAACAGCCTATTAGGTATACCATGTCAGCGCGCGAAAGCAAACGAACGACGAACAAGCAACCACTATCCAAACGGGAGCAATCAACGCGCAATCCCTACATCCTCAGCCGGTGTCCGCTCGCGAGCCCTACGCGTCCGTCTCGGTCTCGGAGGCTGCGGCGTCATCGCCACGGCGGGAGCGGGGAGCTCCGACTGCCACTGGACGCCCTGCGCTTTCCGGCGGCGTTTGCGCAGGAAGAGGATGGCGAGCGTCGCGCCGGCGGTGAGGAGGATGGCCCCGAGGATGGCCCCGAGCACTTCCGCGGCGATGTCGCCGCTGGACTGGCCGTGCGGGGGGGAGGACGT
>ML211879.1:0-10065 GCA_004369055.1 Polyporus arcularius HHB13444
CTACAGCCTGTTATTGATAGTTGTACAATCCCGCCGCTGTAGAACTGACCCCTGCGCCTGGCTGTATCACCCCAACTGTTGTGTTTTGGATGAGATATGATGATTGTACAACCCTGTTCTTATTAAATTGACCCTGCCGGCTGGCTGTATTACCCGCCCATTGGCCCATTGTGTTTCAGGTCAAATACAGACTGCACATGATGATTCTACAACCCTGCTGCTATAGAGCTGACCTGTAACAGCATCGACACATCCTTGGATGACAGGCGGGGGTCCGGGGGCTGGGATAGGGCCACTAGACTGTTCGGCAATTTTTGGATGTTTATTACATTACAGACTCCTTCAAGTACGTGCTGCATGCCTAATTACACACCTGAGGAATATGCCCTCCGGAACATTGATAAGGTTGTTTCATCCCTAGGGCTCAACTTCATACATGCTCAATACATTGCACCCTGTCATTTTGACCGTGGCATAAATGAATATCCAAAGCGGCAGGCTTACAGCAGCAATGGCAAGGAACGGAAACTGATTAGGTGCGAATCCTAATCAGGCGCTTATCAGATATAAGTACTTATGCATACAAGTCAACTGTTAGAGGCCAGAGCGATGTAGAGTCCGTCATACAGTAAGTACTACAAGTCCGAATCGCTCTCTGAGTCAGCACTATCTGAATCAGACCCAGATGAATCCGCCCTGAGCTCTTCCGGAAGTGCGGTTGAGACTGAAGTACCAGCACGAGTATCCGAAGGCTGCGCTACTCCAACTGTCTCCTTCTGAGTGCGTTGCTTGGTGTCCGGGATGTCGTAACGCGCTGCCCACGTGGGCATCGTCTCTGCGCGCGTGCGCAAGTAAGGGACCCAACGGCGAGCGCAGTGGTTCGCAATGCTCTCGAACACCGAGGCCTGGTACTCAGCGTACGATGAGAGACCGCGGCGCAATGCTGATGGGGCATCCGACCGTCTGGCGGGCTGCGCACGCCACCAACTCGCCTTCCACTCGAAGTACTCGATCACTCTCCGCATTTCCTCTTTCAACAGGAGAACTTCTTCTCCCCATCGCTCCGCACGCGCCTTGCTGCGCGCCCACTCCACCTTGACGTTCTCGAGGAACTCAGACGGATCAAGCTGCCCGTCCACGCCATCTGGGAGTGTCATGCTCGAACCCCTTGGGACGAGCCAGATCCACGAGATCTCGTAGCGCCCCTCGCTCGGTACGTCACTCTCGCGACCGGGACCTCGGATGTCGGAGTCGTGCAACTCCCTGAAGCGGCCCTCCCACTCACCGCCGCTGTCAAGACTGACAAGGGCGGCACGGGCAGCACGATAACGCTCAGCTGCACGGCGCACCTTCGCCTGGAACTTGCTGAACAGGGTGCGCACTTTGCCTCCTGTCCTCTGGCCGGTCCCGGTGATGTTGAGGCGACTGAAGTCAGCGATGCCCGTGATGATGCGACGTAGACGGCGCAGATCCTCGAGCGCATCATCCGCCTGCGCAATCCGGAGTCGCCGTTCCTTGTCGGCCAGACCGGAAGGCAACGATGCCCGCAACACGGGCGGCAGGGCGGATGGTAGCCATAGTCGAATGTTCTCGGCCTTCGTCAGGCCCGGAGACGGCGAATTCGAGGCTCCGGGGCTCGGGATGTTAGCGCTATTGAGGTGTGAGGATGACGTAGGCCGAGGCGGAGGCGGAGTCTCGGAGTCGGCGGTGCTCTCTGCGTCGGCTTCAGCCGTGGATGTTGTCGCGGAAGTCGTGCCGGCCCTCGCGGCGTTCGCGGTCGTCGTCAGGAATGCTGCCAAGGCTGCGGGATTCCCAGATTCTCGGAACTGCGCAACCACAGGCATATGAAGATCCTGCATTCCCCGCCACGTGTCGATACGCCGGGTAAGGCCATTCCTTTTCTCTTGAAGGTCCGCTAAGTTGCCGTCGGTGGCAGAGGAATTGCGCTCATGAGCGCGGATAGCACGCCTGTAGCAGAGAAGAGGAAACAAGTTAGTCGGCCAGCAGTGTAAGCAGTATATGTCAGCCTCAGCGTCACGTACTGCTGTTCCTCAATCTCGAGACCATGCTGCAAGAACACGCCGGGGGAGACGTCATGCGGGGGCAAAGTTCCTGCCGCCAGCTCCTGAGCCTCTTCGTCAGCGATCTGCAACCGCGTGGACTTGAGAGTAGCCGCTGTGAGGCACAGTCAGCTATGCGTTTCCAGAATCTAAGATGGAGACCACGCGCTTACATGCTCGAACTTCCTCGTATGGATCTGTGGCCTTCGTCGGATCCTCGTTCCAAGCCTCGATCTCTGCCTCCCATTTCTTTACGACCTCGGGCTCGAATGTGGCCGTGAGACTCTCATGAGCTGCGCGCTGCTTCGCATACATCTTATCGGCTTCCCGAAGCAGTCGCAGGAGATAGACAGCTGCAATCGGTCGCATTAGCCGACATCATGTGGGAGCAATGCCGGACTGACCAAATCCGATGATCTTTTGCCAGTTCCAAGCGCCCCAATGATCGTCCATGTGTTCCCGCCGCTGGCCCGGCCCCATCTCACGAGCACTAAGGGAGACGGGGTTCATGTGGGCCCAATGCGCCTCGATCCCTTCGGCGTACGTGCGACCCACCCAGCGCAGGAAATTGAAGGAGAATCGAGAATGATTGGGACCGTGGACGCGAATATGCTTTTTTGGGATCGCATACCGGAGGGAAAGACCCGAGATGTCGGTACGGATATGCGGCGGGAGATCCTCGCGTGCCCTGCGCGCCAACTTCTTGTGCCACTGGCACGCGATGTCGTAGGAGATAAGGATCATCAGCATCATGCCTAGAATTGTCGAAAAGACCAGATAGTCCATGATAGAAAATCTAGCATAACGATCTTCGGGTCAGTACAATGCACAGATAGACTATGAAGGCAGGGTTAAGTAAGTATCGGGCACTCACTTCTCGCCGTTGGGAAGATCGCCAACGGCGCTCTTCCGCACCATGGCATGTCGGGCACAGAGCACAGCCCCGACTCCGGACGCGATGTACCCATCACGACGGAGATTGGCGTTCTGAATAGCCTTGTGTTCGGCCGAGCAGGTACTAGTCTGTAGGGCGTTGATGTCAGCTCCGTCGAACCGCGCACGGTGAATCAGTCAAATTACATCTGTTTGCTTGCCCAGCGAGTCCACGTGGGCTTTGAACTTTGAGTTCTCTACGTAATGAGCCCATCCCGGCCCCAGTTCCGCGTCTTCGAGTCCGCGATCCTTGAGTTTTGCGCGGAAGTTTGCGTCCACCATGATGAACAAGGTGTACAGCCACCTGGATATGAAGCGCTGAATGAGACGGACTCGGAGTGCTCAAGGCTCGAGCGCGGAAGGAGTAAGTACTTACTTGACCTCTGGAGGAGCGGACTCCCATCCTTTTGGAAGGTTCTTGTCTGGATGTGGACATGCAGGGCAATCCAGAGCGAGCTCTCCCTCTTGAGTGCCGGCGGCACCGCTGGGGTCATGCGCACGACCTGCTCGCTTCAGCGCTGTTAGGTGCCGCCATAGCCGCATGACGTGCGAGATTTGCCTATAACGATTCTGATACAATAGATCAGCATTAGTACAGATGTGCTGATTGGTATCTGTTGTGCTTACGAGGGATTTCGCCGTGCCCGTGTTCTCGGTGATGCGCTCCAACGACTTCCAGTAGTCGTAGAGGTTCGTCTTGCCCTGGAAGTTCAGTTCTTGGAATGCACTGAGCATTCGGAACGTGAACGCAGTTGCTGGCCGATCCGTAGTCGCAGGAAACCAGCCTTGTCGGAACAACTGCACCCACTCGAACGTGAAGTTCTCTTCGCCGTCGAGGCACTCGCAGAAGAGAACCTGGACCTCGTGTATCCCAGTCACGTCACCGACCACAATCCTACGGGTCTTCTCCGACGGATGGTCGCACACGGACCCATCGTGGCCGAGCTGGAACACGAGGCCAGCATCGCGCAAGGATGTCTTCTCCCACAGCCTCCCAGTCCATCTCTGTGAGCGAGAACAATTGATTAGCTCATTATACACTTCGCTGGAGGAGACGTACCTCGAGGCGGTGCAGAGGAAGGTCGGCGTGCTTCGAGAGCACACAAGTCTTGCACAGGAGGCGGCGCGAAGTACATGCGGAGCACCGGTAGAGACCTGACTCGGGTTCGACCCCACATGCAGCACACGGAACCTTCTCCGTGTCAACTGGAGCTTCGCCGCCGTAGAACCGGAGAAGTTCTTCGAGGAATTCCTCACGGAGTGGGGTCCACTCCCTGATCTTCTCCTGTGTGTGCATTAGTCGCGCTTGAGAAGTGTGAGAATGACAACAAACACGAACCGCCGCTCGAAGTTCCGTGCGAGCCTTGCGCGGCTTCTTGAGTGGAGCAGATGCGCCCGATTGCGGGACATCAGGCTGGAATTCTCCGAGCACTGGCGATACGAGAGACCCGTCTTGCAGGGCTATTTGTGCCGTTGGAGCCGATTGGGAGACTTGCAGCGTTACTCTGCCATCCTCGCGTCGCATGCCAAGTCGCCCGTCCGGCAGGTCATAGACCTGATATGACTGAGTGTCCTTTGTGACCTCCGTGGCAGCCTTCCGGACATCGGGGATATCGACGACGCGCATCTTGAACTGCGATTTCCGAGCCCTTTTCGACGGCCCCTCAGTGCCGTTTCCAGCGGACCGCTTGTTTCCGCCCGCCATGGAGAGAAATAAATGTTTTACAGAGGAGACAGAGGGTGAGCTCGAGGACGGTCGTGGTGGATGAGGATAGCATGAACGAGGAATAACGCGCCCATGTGTCTACTCCGCGCGCGGGAAAAGACGTTTCGGAGCTGTCCTCAACTCATACTGTAATATGTCATTATAGAATCTAGCCAGCTTATTTACCACGGTTGCAATTTTCCCTGCTTGAGTAGACCACCGTGTAACGTTTAACTAGACTGCGATAACCCCGCACACGCCCCTCGACTGGTTAGCGCTCGTACCTTGGCCACCGTCCCCTGCTTCGCATCCTCCTGTTATATGTTCTCCTGGCATCTCATCATCCGCGTACTGCTCTATCGCTTGCATACAAGTGCTCTACGGATCGGATCGACCGCGCTCTACCGCGTTCGCCACTCAGGAGGCTCTACAACATCTACCCACAGTAATAGGGATGTCTCTTACATCTCGGGCGTACTCTTTGAAGGGTATCTTCGTCGTCTTCGGCGGATGTTCACGCAGGTATATGGCAGGGAGACCGGGGATCGCATTTCTCGACATTCTGGAGGTACAGGCAGCTACTACAAAGGTACGTATCTACGGCAAGATGACCTCGACGCGCCCGGCGTTCTTGTGGTTGTAGTAGTGCATCTCCGCCTCGGCACGAGTGGAGAACAGCTTGTGCGCGTTGCCGGGCACGCGGTTCACGTAATCTGACATATGCAGCCAGTCACGCCAGATCCCAACGCGCCTTCCAGCGGTGACGACGTACCACCGATTGTGAGTGGGGTCGCGCGGAGCAATGTGCTCGTCTGCCGCATGGATTACATCAGTGACTGCAAGGGCGAGCGGGCAGACAGACTTACAAGCCGCGATGTCGTCCAAGGCCTGGGTTGCGGTGGCAGGGGATGCGGTGGCTGACGTGGGGACGCTCTCGAGGGACGGAGACGGCGGCGGGACATCGGCGAGCCCACCGAGGATGGGGGACAGCGGCGCGGCGGGCTCGGGGGCATGGTCTGCAGCGTGCTCGGGAGCGGGCACGGTGCCAGCGGGCAGGCGGATGCGAGCGGACGGAGCCCGAGTCTGGACGGCGGCCTCTTGCCCGGGCTGGAGGCGTGCACGCGTCGCAGAGGGGGGGGCGACTTGCGGCTGAGGGTTCACGTTGATCGTGACTGGGCCGCCCTGCGAGTAGACGGCGAAGTGCACTCCAGACCCCGCCAACGGAGCTCCTCCGACAGACGCAGCATGCGGACGCACGCCAGGTCCTCCGACACCCCGGTCTCCGATAGCCAACCGGGTGAGGTCGGGCAGCGCGCCTGAGTCGGGCGGTATGGTGTTCCCGCCGCCAAGCTCGGCTGTAGCGTTCGTCCCTGATGGGACTTAATTAGGCGGACGTTGAGTAGGGAGTGGTTATGCGGAGAACATACCGTGGAAGTTGTCACCAGCAGCGGCGGCATCAGCAGCAGCGGCGGGGGACAACTCGGCCTTGGGCTGGGGTTGATAGACCATGGGGAGATGGACGAAGGAGGCAGAAGGGGAGGGAGAGTGCGCGAGGGGAGAGCACCGGGTTATAAAGCCGCCAGGGATAATCAGGCCATCGATAACCAGCCGGGCTGTCGGAGTTCCGATGACGGTTGCAACAACGTCAAGCTAACCATCCTCTCGGGTCCTAGATTAATCTGGTTATATTCGGGGGGCGTACAAAAAGGCTCGCCGCGACGATTTTACAATCCACCCCCTCGCTCTCCCCCATTTTACAACTTCGCCACGATACTGTCCTCATCGCCATGGTCCGTCCAACGTGGACTACCGACGAGCAAGCCGCATGGCTCTCGGAGCGCAAGAAGGCGTTCGCGGATGCCCAGGCTTCCTCCACCACCCGTGCCTTTCTCAGCGCCGTCACCGAGGCCTTCCTCGCGAAGTGGCCGCTTGCCGATCCCACCGTGGAAGAGCTCGCTGACGCCGGAAACAAGGTCGAGGTCGCGAAGGACAACAAGCGCACCAAACTTCGTAATGTGAGTATCCGACTCTACCATTCTCGTGTGCCCTCGATGCTGACCCAGCAGTCCACAGCAACTGGAGTGGTGGTTCCGCAACCGGGCCCGAGCCAACGCCTCGGGGCGGACGAACGCGTCAACAGCAGTGCTGAACCTCACCCGCCGTCGTACTCAGCCACTCCACCCGTATCAAGCGTACATGCATCTGTACAGCGACCGGGTGATGCCCCTCATCAAGCTTAACTACGCGGCGTACAAGCACGGCCTCGCCGACGGCGAGGAACCGCGGGAGTGGTGGGGGTTCGCGACTGCAGAAGCCAAGCGACTACTCGAGGAAGAGCCAGGAGACGTGAAGGCGGCGGTGGACGCATACCGCGAACTCCACCGCGAGTCGAAGACGCAGTCCGTCTTCGATCTCAAGGAGCTCACACGGGAGGGGTCGGCGGAAGCTACAAAGAGAGTGCGCGCGTTGCAAGGGTACGCACCTATACATGCTCTCTCCGACTTACATTCTGACCTTCACCCTCTCTAGGACCATCCTGAAGCTTGCGCGCACCGCGTATGAGGCCTGCAAAGCCATCGAGTTGCAGACGGGCTGGAAGGCAAGTTTATTTATGGGCGGTCCGAGCCCGGAGATGGGTCGCATCGTCACGCTCACGTAAGTATCTCTCAGATCTACACAGACAAGGCATCGACTGACCCTTTGACCAGTGTGCACAACGGTCGCACTCGCGAGCTGCAGAATATCTTTTCCGAGGCGACGGAGCAGTGGGGTACCATCCAGAACGAATGGGATACATTCGTCGCGCGCTGCTATCGTGAGTTTGGGCCGCGTTACTCGTCTGGTCACATACCTAACTCGCATCTTGTCACAGCCCCTGACCTCGCCGAGAAGCTTGAGAAGATCTACAACGGCAACCTCGACGACGACGATCTCCCAGGACTCATCGACGTCGAAGACCTCCCTACTCAACCCGACGCTCCGTCTGCTCCCACTGCTGCTACGTCTTCCGCTCCCGCTGCTGCTACGTCTTCCGCTCCCGCTGCTGCTACGTCTTCCGCTCCCGCTGCTGCTACGTCTTCCGCTCCCGCTGCTGCTACATCTTCCGATCCCGCCGCCCCTCCTGCCGCTACCGCCACTACTTCGACCGCTGCGGATGCCCCTGTGTCGGACGACGAACCCGAGGAGCTCGACTACGAGGCCCTGAGGCGCGCGACCATCGCGCGCAACAAGAAAATTTTGAAGCGCATGTTCAGAGGCGAGGAGTATGCGGATATCGTCAACACTCTGGACCTGGACGAGGAGGAGGAGGACGAGGATGTCGAGCCGCCGCAGTGGGTCTTGGAAGGGAAGGAGTACCTAGCGAGCGTGAGTGACGAGGCATGGTGGAGGGAACTGGTGACCGCGTGGTTCGAGTTTGAGGCCGCGCTCAAGTTCCCCGACGGCTCGGTGAGTTCCATTCATACCTGCATTGATAGATCCGTGCTGATCTTGGGCTGTTCTCTAGCTCCAGGCTAACTGGCTTTCTCCGAAGTCACGCCCGGAGGAGGTGAAGTGGTGGATCGGGCGTGCCCGCAAGTACGACAAGGTGCCAAAGATCAAGTCCCTTGAGGGGTTCACGACGCAGTTGCGCAAGTGGTGGAGTCGTCTCCAGCCCACTGTACGCATACCCGAGGACGGTGACATCTGGGCGCTGGAGAAGACCGCTCCGGCGGACCCTTCAAAGTGGTCCGACGTCCGCCGCGGTGGATGCAACGGGATCTTTATGGTCTTGATGTGTCTCTCCTGGTGGTACAAGACGTCGGACGAAGACAAGGACAGGGAGGAGCTGCGCGAGGTTGTTGAGGATGTCAAGTGGGTCCTTACTACTATCACCCCCGTCAGCAAGACCATCCCCGCTCCCGAGACCGCTCCGGCCTCGTCGTCCACTGCACCCGAGCCCATGCTTGCACCCCATCCCACGCCTGCGTCCACGCCCGCTCTGTCGTCCACTGCGCCCCCTCCCACTCCGTCGTGCACCACGCTCGCCCCTGCTCCGTCCTCCACTGCACCTGAGCCCGTGCCCGTGCCCGCGCCTGCTCCGTCGTCCACTGCGTCGCCCGCTGCGCCCGCGCCTGCTCTTGCGTCGCCCGCTGCGCCCGCGCCTGCTCCTGTGTCGCCCGCTGCGCCCGCGCCTGCTCCTGCGTCGCCCGCTGCGCCCGCGCCTGCTCCTGCGTCGCCCGCTGCGCCCGCGCCTGCTCCTGTCTCGCCCGCTGCGCCCCAGCCCATTCCGTCTTTCACTGCACCCGAGCCCGCGCCTGCTGCATCGTCCGCTGCACCCGCGCCCGCTGCCACGCCGTCCGCTGCACCTGCGCCCGCTGCCATGCCGTCCGCTGCACCCGCGCCCGCTGCCACGCCCTCCGCTGCGCGCGCTGCCGCCCCGTCTTCGACTGCACCCGAGTCCGCGCCTGCTCCCGCTGCTGCTGCGTCATCCGCTGCACCCGCTCCATCTTCCACTGCGCCCGCCCTCGCTTCCACGGTGTCGCCGCTACCGGAGTCCGCAGCCCCTAGCAGCAACGCAAAGCGTCCCGCGCCGGACTCCGAGCATGCGGAATCGCCCGCAGCGAAGAAGCAGGCGCTCATCTCAGTTTCGGAGAGTAGCTAGTTCGTGTTGTACTGAAGTCAATGTTGCGACGCCGTTTGTTTGACTCTTTATACTCAATGTCTCTATCGTCATAGTAACAATGAAAGTCGGCTCTTTGACCCATACACGTCCGATATAAGTCTGAGTTAATGTGAAGACTTAATGGTACTTACTCTTGACCGCGCTAACTGTGCTGCACATAAGTATCTCGGTCAGTGTGGCTGTGTTTGTTGGTTTAGCGATCATAGGATGGCCAACAAACAAACCTACTTCCTGCAAGTATGAACGCCTGCGCGCTCGTGGCTGTGTTTCCCACGTCTGGGAATAGCAGGTGTCCCTCCGACCCGCGCGCTATCAATGCCGCTCCCTACACGGCGTTGAGTAGAGTTTCCCAATATGGTATATACACCCACCGAATGGCACAAAATGCCAGATTGATGCAACAATTGATATTACATGTGCCTATGTGCTACTGAAGATACGGTACATGAAAAGTCAACTTTGAGCATGTTCTATATTGATTTGCATAGTATAAAGGCATGCTGTTGCAATACTGGTACTCACTGAGCAGTGATTACCTAGAACACAAGGGCGGGGTTATACAGCCAAGGGCGGGGTCGGTTCTACAGCGGCGGGATTGTACAACTATCGATAACAGGCTGTAGTACGCTGGAAATACAAAGGGCGGGGTTATACAGCCAAGGGCGGGGTCAGTTCTACAGCGGCGGGATTGTACAACTATCAAT
>ML211880.1:0-10008 GCA_004369055.1 Polyporus arcularius HHB13444
GCGCCGGGCGGCCCGCCTACGGCGGGATCGACCCTCGGAATGACCACCTTGCCCTCCGCCCTCTCCATCTCCGTCCCGTGCGCCCCGGTCCGCCAGAGCCGAAACTGGTCGAGCAGCGGATCGTCCGTCGATATGAAGCCAGGCACCTGGGGCAGCGCGGGAAAGGCACATCGTCGCGCGAGAACTTGTTGGGCGCGATGTCGACCTTGGGACGGTATATGTCGAAGAGGGTCTCGCACAGACCGACCTCGAAGGTGTACGGCGGGTTCTTGAAGCTGTGTACGCTCGTGATATATTCGTCGATGAAGCTGGCGCCGGTAGGGATGTAGCCGGGAGGTGTTTACGGGTCGTCGTGGGTCACAACGCACGACAAGCCGAGAAGGAGAGGACACACAAGCTCAAACTAATAAAGCATAGTGCACTTTTATCCTAGAGCATTAGTCCAGAGATGCGAGTGAGCTTAGAGGGACGTGCGAGGCATGCGGCGACGCAGAAACGCAAAAACGCGGATGATGGTAGAGACGCCCACTATATTGCACGACATACCAGTTGCCCAAGCCAAGGAGTTTCTACGGTGCTTAAAAGAAAGACCCCACTTTAAATTGTTGTCTTGCGAATGGCTGATCACCAGATTCTCATCAAGTCCCAAGAACCAGAGTCGGCTTCCCTCTTCAGTCCGGTGATGATAAGCGGGAGCCCGGGCGCGAGTCTCTGGCAGACGTTAAATACGGGCAAACAGAATTTGACGCGACCTGCCGCGACGTGACGCGACGCGTCAGTCCGCGTCACGTCGCGTCAACGTCGCGTCTCGGCCTTTCTTGTTCTCCTCCAATCCTCTTCCGCACAGGTGTAGCATGAGCTCAGAAGCCAATTACTTACTACTGAAGACTAAACAACCTTGAATTTGCTACTCCAAGATCTCTGCACCCTCAGCAATCACCATGCCCTGAGGCCCCCTTAAGCGCTCGTCAGACGCGTACACCAAGACAATGTCTTCCAACTCGTTCCTTAGGCTATGCACAGCAAGCTGGACACTTCTGAGAGTCTGCGCAAGCTGATAGTATTCGTACGTACTTACAAAATCAGCTTTCAGACGTTACAAGACATTGAGTTGACTCTTAAGTTCGACCAGCCGCGTCTCGGTCGCGTCACACTCGCGGCACAGTGCGCGTCATGTCGCGGCACACTCCGCGTCACGTCGCGTCTCGGTCGCGGCACCGGCGCTTATGTCGCGTCAAGGTCGCGTCACGGTGCGTCTCAGTCGCGGTACGTCGCGTCAACGTCGCGTCAACGTCGCGTTACAACTTCGCGGTCCTGGGCCCAGCACGGTTTCGGGCTATCACATTACGGCTCTTTTGTTAAACCTACGGTCTCCTCAAACTGATCAAATTAATGCTCCTTAAGCCGTAGCCTCCAGGGTGTTTGATGCACATAGCACATCATAAGTATCGGTAAGTGCTCGAAGTAATCGACTAGTTCCCAGTCTCCCTGACCCTCGGGCTCACTCAAGATGCTTTAGCTGGGACTTTTTAGATTGCTTTTGGGAGCACTCATCAAGTAAGTACACCATCTGGACGTCCCACGCTTGTGAGTCTACGGGACAAGTATGACTGTCCACTCATCGAGCTCAAATCTCAGGCTCCAAGTCACTCCACGTCTCCACAGCCCGCACTTCGCCACTCAGATATACAGTAAAACCCCGTCGTATATAGACTCTAGCTGCACTAACTATGCCGAGTCGCGTCCATGTCGCGTCAAGGTCGCGTCACACACCGCGGCACGCGTTGGCGTCTGTCGCGGCAGGTCGCGTCAAGGCGCGTCACGTCGCGTCAAGTCGCGTCAAATTACTTGTGCCCGTTAAATACGACTCAGTATAGAGTGCAAAGTGAAGCAAAAAATGAGGCATGAAGCTTGGAAAGCAAGATCAGAGCAATGGGCTTGAGGGAGACGATGGAGGAGGTCAAGAGGAGAGAGGGTAAGTTTGGGGTAGTGCATAAGTATTCTATTACATAATCTCCCGGTCGGCCCGCTCTGCCAGCGCTCAGGCCTTCAGGTCGAGCTGGTTGAACTCGTCCAGCTTGGCCGCCGCCATGTTCTCGTTCTCTCGAGTTATCCGCGCTCCGTTCCGCCTTCTAACCAGCCCGAGGCTGCATGAAGGCTCGCCTGTTCTGGCACTGGGGCGCAGTCATGCTTCCTGGTTCCTCGTCTACTCTACGCGTCCCCTCCCAGACCGGACGCGCGCGGTCATGTGTCTGAATTTTCTTATTCCTGGAGACCCTCACTCGGTGGGCGCACGTTCTCCAGCAGGGAGGCATATCTTTACCGTTGGTGGGACTCCCGGCTTCAGGGTTATGGAAACACTCCTCAGTCTACGTGATGAACATGGTGTCGCACCTATCGCCGTGGCGAAGGAGCATAGTCCGAAGAGAGATCCCATGGAACTACTCAAGGCCCTCGACAAGCATCCATACATGCTGCTTGCGGACATCGAAGTACTACTCTCGGAGAGTGAGCTCATTCAAGCGTGTGCCCACTGTGGTAAGTGGGAGACATTCCACGGCCCGAGGTTCCTGCGGTGTAGTGGATGCAAGAGCAGACATTATTGTTCTAAGGAGGTACGTGGCACACTTCCTCGCCACTGACAACGACTCACATTATTACAGTGCCAGAAGCATGACTGGAAGCCCCAGTACCACGAAGGAGAGTGCGAGCTGCTAAGAGCTGGCAAGGCCTACGAGGCAGAGAGCCGTCGCAAGCTCCACAACAACGGCTGGTACTGGGATTATGCTGAAACAGGTCAGCATGCTTCCGCACATGCATACATCCTCTTACATACACGCTGACCTCGATGCTCTTCTTGACCCCACTCCAACATACCTGCAGGAGACCAAATTCTGCTCGCAGACAACGGATTTCATACCCTCGAGCGCGCAATGCGCGAACTCGACGTGGAGGAGCTTGCCTACGGCCGCCGCTATCCTCCACACGACGTCCCGCCCCTTCCGCGCCACCGCACTCTGCCCCCGCCTTGGCACGCGGACAAGTCGGGCTACCCTCCCGGCTTCGTCCCCACCGGGGATGCGGACCTCGATGCACATATCCACGAAGAATACTGCGACCGCATGCACTGCGGGCCCAACGCTGAGCTCACGCTCGGTCCTCCAGTGGCTCCTACCCCAGACTGCGTCTCACTGGATGCGCTCCCCAAGTACCCCCGGCTTCCGAAGATCCCTGGGTCCAACTTCGTACCCACGGGCGATCCCTTCCTCGATGAGGCTTCCCTCAGCGACTACCTCCAGAAGCACGGGACGTTTGGGCAGCGGAAGAGGCTGACGAAGATAGCCAATGCACGCGTCAAGTCGTATCTGGCGCGGGAGCGTCTTGCCGCTGAGCGCAAGGAGCGGTGGGATAAGGTATTCGGAGCCGTTGAGGCTGTTGAGTCTGATTCTGACGTCTCACCGCGCGATTGAGGAGGCTCGGGGTCTCCACAGGACTTGCATTCTTGTGATATCTTGGATTCTGTTGATGGCTGTTCGATCTTGATTACTCAAGTACTCCCCGCTCATTATAACATGTCGTCCTGTGCTGTATCTGCATCTGTGTATCATCGTTATAATCACAATACCTCACCACTCATCATGACCCATTCTCATGGGCTGTCATATAGAAAGAGAGCTCGGCTGAGCTCGATCACAGGCATGACAACTATGGAAGTTTGGATTGACAACATGGAGGATACATACACGCATGCCACATCTCGGGAGAGTATGTGCGAGTGAAGAAGCAGCGGGAACTGTGCGGACAAAACGACAAGGGGACGCGACAGGAGGGTATCATCCAGGGAAATACTTGAACACAAGGCGGTCCTTAGTCAACCGCTCTCCATGCCTGCATTCGCAACACATTAGCAAGCCGATCCATTCCAAGTCTGGGTGAGCGATACTCACTTCGCTTGCATATGGTGGGCGAGGATGCCGACGTCCCGGGGCATCCACAACGACTTGAAGCGCCAGCTATCCTTGGTCAGGTTGTGGCAGATCCTGCAGGCCGGCGGGTGCTCCTCGGCGACGAGGATCGCGGCGATCTCGTCCGCCTCTTCCCGTTCCAGCTGGTAGTCAGGAATCATGAGGTGTTGCCCAGGATTCAGCAGCTTCAGGCATGCATCGAACGGTCGGTGGTCGTCCCGCAGCCTGTCTCCGGGATGGCCGCGATAGTGGCTGTACATCAGCCCGTCAGTGATGCCGCACGGCTGAAAACGAGCGAGGGACTCACGTTGGCAGCAGACGTGTGCGGTGATCGTACCAGCCCTGCTCGGCCAAGACATGGCTCAGCTACGACGCGACAAATCAGCCCATGCAACGCGCAAACCAAAGGAGGGAGGGACAGCGCGAGGACTTACGAGAGTACCCCAACTCGATTCTTGCGGCGGAGGCAACGTCGGATCCCCACAGCCGCACAGTAACCGCCCGGTCCTGACGAGCCGGTCGAGTTCAGCATGGGATGTATCCTCTGCGAGCCCCAACGCCGCGAGTGCCTCCTTGGCGGGCTTCTCCACGCGCGACATCGCAGAGACCCACGGGAGCTTCTTCGGCCACTCCGAAGGCCGCTTGCGGCGGTCCTCGTGCTCGTTCGGCGGCCAGTCGTCGTTCCACTTCAGCTGCGGGTGCTCCGTGCGCCAGTGCGTGCAGATGTCCCGCGCGGAGAGAGACGCGTTCAGAGGGCAGTGGTGGCAGATGAACAGGGAAGTGGCCTTGGCGAGCTCGGCGTCGACTTCTGCGGGACTGTATGTGGGTAGGGGAGTATTCTCCCGTACGAACCGCTGACGCTCCTCGTGCTGCCATTGCAGCAGGTCCCGCTTGGCCCGCTCGGTGTACTTCCGAGCTCCGTCGCGTAGCGCATTCACGACGGACGTGAAGCGAGTCAGGGTGACGGGGGTCTCTGCGTTGTTTGCGGATAGTAGGGCAACCACGCACGGCAACGCGCATGCATCGTGCAGGTTGGGCATGAACGGGCGGTCGCTCTCGGGAATGGTCTTGACGAATTGGTAGTAGTACGGAGCGAGCTCCGTTTGACGTTCCTTCAGACGTGCCTCGAACTGAGCGCGCAGGCGATCCTCTCGTTCCTGGTCGATCAGTTTCAGAAGCTTCGGACGTGCTGTTTTCCAGACTGTCAGGCCGGTGAGTTGTGTATCCTGAGAAAACATGGGAGTGCGTGTGGACATACTTCGGTCATTCAGCTTCGTCGGCTGGTTGAGGATCTTGTCCCATGCGGCGTTGTTCACCGGGAAGTCGCCTTCGTCGTAACCTAAGCTAAGGAGCTTGTCCCTGATACTGCTTGTGCGTCAGATATGAGGAGCGGAGGCAGGATTAGTGAAGACCCACGCTTGGCTGCGTTCTGTTTTGGCACTCTGCGCCTGCTCATGCTTGTCAGTGAGTCTCTGACGGCGCCACTCTGCGACCGCCCGCCCGTTCTGGGCAACCACGTACAGCCTTCAGCACGTTGCATCGGTTTGCAATGAGGGCTACGTCACTCACAGTCTGCATCTGCTCGACGTATAAACGGCGCTCGGTGAGAAACGCCAGCATCGTGGCTGCGTCTTCTGAGGAAAGAAGTCGGGTGATCTCGTTTCGGACGGCCTTTGCCTCGGATAGATAGTACTGGTGATACTCGTGGTTGCTCGAGGGATCCCCGCTGAGAGCAGGGATGCGGCCTAATTATGAAAGCTGTAGGTTGAACACGTATGCGTGTAGATGTAACTCACGGATAGAGTCGGCGGTCCCGGCAACAAGAAGGAACCAATACGCATCCTTGGGGGTGGTGATATATGGGCGGTAAGAATTATCTAGTGATCCCCCGCTACGGAAGCTGTTTAATTCAACGCACATGGCCGCCAATCAGCAGAAGGACAAGGCGCAGCCGTGCATGCACGTACTTTGCGCCATAGCAAGGCGAGCAGAATCGCAGTGCAAGGTTATAGTCCACGGTTGTGGAGCGTTCGACACCGCAGGCCTAGTGGTGGCAGCCGCTGAGTGAACCATCGCCAAGATCTGAAAATACTGTAGAAGAACTCACGAAGCAGTATTGATCAAAGAGGAAGGCAGCATATCGTGGCTCGGCGAGCACCTGCGGACAGTCCGGCAGTCCGGGCACGTTCTGGCGCGCCGCCTTCCAGAGGAGCGCATTACCCTTGGACATGAGCATGGTTCGGAAGAATTTAGACGAGCGAGACAGGTGGATGACGTCCAACGGATGCAGCCACCCTATTATCTGCAACGCCATATCGTGAGGAGGGACGACGGAGTGCAACGTGCATGTGAATGACGAACCATATAGAAGATCTCTGTCGGCATATCCTTGAGTGCGGCAAGTTTTCCAGCCTTGCTGCGCGACGCCTTCGGTTCCTTTCCCTTGGGAGAGAGGTTCGTGGCCTTTGACTTCCGGCTGTAGTACGGATGGGCCGTCCAGGGCACCAGTCCTTGACTGACGACAAAGGCGTCTGCGCGTTGTGAGTCTTATATTCACTCCGAAACGGAGGGAAAACAACGTACTGGTGGTGAAGTTGAGCGTTGACATGTCTGAGTCGACGGGAGTTCGGGTGGGAGAGGAGTCGGGATGTGTGCGGTCGTCGGGCTCATCGCACAGTATTTTATGGACTACGCGAGCGTCCGAGAGGCAAAGCGTCAACAGAAAGCCATGTTGCTCAAAATCATGGAAGGTTAAAGGTTGTGTCATTGCGACCGAATGAAGTGGCCGTGGCTATGGAAAGGAGACAAAGAAAGTTGTAGTGCTCACGCTTTGTACGCGCCAACGAGAAGTACTTCCTTTTGGCGGTGCGAGTTCCAGCTCAATCTGCATAGAAATGTTCCGGCGCGCATATCGCAAAGGCGAACGAGTGTCTCTTGAACAGTGTCGAGATGCAGCTGCGAGCTAAGTTGCTGAACGGTGTCGGGATTGCGCATCGCAGACTTGGCGACCATGTCGGCGTGCAGAGGCAGGGTCAAAGCGGCAATAAGGATTCGAATATTCAGTACTCAGTACTCAGTACAAGGCTTGGGGTTAGAGAGGATCGCAAGAGAGAGCACGGTCCCGTCGAATTAGATCCCGGACGGGCCGGGCTGGACCGAACGTCCGCGATCGAGATGATTTCGTTCTGCTATCGGACCATCGCAGCACCTCCCGCCCACGGGCCACAGCCTTCCCCGTAGCTTCGCGACTGCTTGGACTGTGCGGCATCTGGGTGGCATGGACCTCTTTGCTCTCCGCTTCGTGTGGCTCAGGCTGCTCGCCGCGACCGCTGGCTGACCTGCCTTCTCCTCTTCCCCTCATGTCGTCGTCCGGACCCTCGACATCTCCAGCATCTCCACGCCCCTTCCGTGTCTTCAGCTGCCCGCAGCTGCATGAAGGCGTCCCCGTAGCTCTCGGGCGCAACCATGCCTCCTGGTTTATTGTCTACGCCACTCCTCACTTCTCCTCTGGTCGACGTACTGGGACCTGCGTCAACTTCATTGCTCCGGGAGACCCACGCTCAGTCGGGGCTGTGTCGTCTGACAGGAAGCTGCTGTTCACTGTAGGAGGACGCAACGGCAAAACCGCACTAGACGTCCTTCTGTGCATGCGCGACGAGCATGACTCCTGTCCCATCTCGGTCGTCAGAACATACCCCGAAACCGAGGTCTCCGGCATTCTCGCCGAGATTGAGGTGCAGATTCCGAAGAAGGAGCTCGTATATGCGTGCGCGCGTTGTGGGAGGTGGGAAACCCTGCATGGGCCTCGGTTTCGACGTTGCGGCGGGTGCAAGAGCAGGTATTATTGCTCACCAGAGGTACGCCACTCAATTTTTCTGTGTCTCGCTACATTTCCCTTCCGTGATTCTTCTGTCAATATTCGACGACCTCTTCAAACGGTTGAGATGCTGTTTCCCCTGTTTGTTTGCCCCCGTTGCATCAATGTCGCTCGCAAGACTGGGCTCTACTCGGGCTCATCCTTGGGCCGACAATAGCGCCTTCTATGCCGCATCAGTCCCACGTCGGGAATATCGTTGTGCTCTGTGTGTCGCTCATCACCAGCCTTGCGATGAGTGGAATACTTACACGAGGGGAATTTTCCCTGAACTTGTGCCCATTCTCGGTCATCTGGAGAACGTCTGAGCGACTGAGAAGTTTGTCCGGCGGACTGTCCACTAAGTTGTCCGCCGGACAAAGACATCGAGTCCTGCACAAAGCGTCACATACAACTCACAGTGAGGGATAGCACGCCTGGGCCTGCTCCCACCTTGACCGCCGCCGCCGAGTCCCGATGCCTCGCTCGCCGCCATGACCAACTCCATGCGCAGCACGTATGCAATGCTACGCCAATTGCGCGACCTGGAGCGACCTTTACTACCACACAGATGCTTTGTACCCGTTGAAAACTGGCACTGCCACGTCGGACTGCTCACCAGTCACCTTCCAGCGACCTCAGCCGGCGAGGTGACATGATCAGCAGTCGGGAGCGTCGGGGACGACGTGTGGAGCGCAAGGTGCAGTACAGGCAGTCGCATCGGGTTTATGTACACGGTAGTCCGCACAAATGCGCGGACTGTCCGCCGGACAGACATCCTAGTCGACTTGACTTTCTGGTCATCTGCCGCGCGCTACGAGCCATAGTGCGTTCATGCACATCCTGGCATCCGCAGAAAGTCATTTCCACCAGCAGGACATCTGTCCGGCGGACTGCTCCGGCGCATAGTCCGCCGCCGCTTGGCAGCTCATGCGGTGCGGAATACCTTGTAACACTCACTGCACGCCACTGCTGTCACGCGTGAACTCGCACTCCGCACTCCGCCCGCCGCCCGCCGCCCGCCTCGATGGTCTTGTCGCCGTCCCGCTACCCGCCTGGGCCGCGGGACGGCGGTGCTGGCCAGCATCAAAGCGCTATGGCGGGAGGGGTGAATCTCGTGGTGACACAAATCAATGTGGTGAGAGCCTGCGGACATCATAGCCTATACATAAACCAGAAAGCAAGTATGACTGGAGATCCAATGGCGCATTAGCAGCGAGTCCAGCGTTACTCGTCGCTCAGACGGTCTCGGCATCCGGGTCATATACATCTGAACCGGGCCTCCTCGCGCTCCCGGAATTGAGAGCAGCGTCCGCGATTCGGATCTCATCTTGACGATGTTTGTGGACGTTCCCACCGACGAGTAGTGCTGGCAAGCTGGGGTCCGGATGAATGGAAGGACGGCTGTCGTCGCTGCGGGAGTCGACGGGTACCGTGTCCGACAGCGGCACCATGTATAGGGAGAGTCGCTCCTCAGCCCGGTGTCTGTGCTGATGACTGACATGGGCGAGCATGCAACGGACATGTGTTGATTGAGAGCGGGGTCATTGTAAACGCCGTTGGTTTGCCGGCAGCCGTTGTCCAGTGAAGTACGAGTTTCGTCTCTGCATACTCGGCCGCTTCTCCATTTATGTTGCGTGTGTGCTAACATCTTCCGTTGCAGTGTCAGAGGCAGGACTGGAGTCCGACATACCACAGAGATGAGTGCGCGCTTTTGAAAGCAGGCAACGCCTTACAAGTCGAGGAGCGTCGAAAGCTGCACGATAACGGGTGGTGGTTCGACCATGGATACTACGGTACGTCCTCGCACGCCCAACTTCCTGCTGGTCTCTTATGAGCTTCCAGGCGACTACAGCCTGCTCACGGACAACGGAGAGTACACGTATGCGCGGGCGCTGGAGACTCTCGACTACGACTTCCTGGCGTACGGCCGCCGGTCGCCTCCGCGCGACGTGCCCCCCACAGCATCTTCCCCCACTCCTCGTCGGACGTCATTCGCAGACGACGACGATGTCCCAGCTGGGTTCATCCCCGCCGACGGCCCTCTCGACCGCTACCTCCTCAGGCTCCACCGCTTCCGTGACTCGCCCGCCCTCGCACAGCTATCCTACACCAACCTCAGAGCCATCGTGCCGAACAACTTCCCCTCGCATGACGTCCCGGCGTATCCTCCCCTCCCCATCTTGCGCA
>ML211881.1:0-10006 GCA_004369055.1 Polyporus arcularius HHB13444
TATAAGCCTCTTTGTAGCCATGCTTAGAGTTCAGTTCTGATATCTTGTTACACTCCCTGTTTATGACTCTGAGCTCAATCTATTCTGTTCGCTCTCTCTCAACGTCCGATCCTTCAGACCGGACTTCTGACCTCTGACCTCTGACCTCCAACTCCGACTTCTGCTTGACTTCTTATCTCTGGCTTGACTTCTACTCTCTGGCTTGACTTCTCTCTTGCTTGGTTTTATCTCTTGCTTATCTTCTTACTCGTTGCTTGCTCCGGTATAAACTCTGGTTCTCCTGTCTGTTCTAAATTGAAGACCTTCATGGATCCCAAGGCATTGATCAATAGCTTCGCCAAAGTCTTCACTCCTCGCGCGCATCGTTCTGGACTTCATAACTCCATAACTCTGTCCGGACTTCCACCAGACTCCGTCCCGGCGTGCACGGTCTTAACAGCTGAACCCTACATCGAACAAGTCTAGATTGACAATGTCTAGATATACATCCACCAGAGTATTTCCCACCCAGATAGGCACTTGTGCTCTATGGCTGATAGTTAATTTTTTACTAGAGCATCCTAGCTGAAGCTGTGTTGGATTCTCAAACTCAAAGGTATGGCACCCGGTGCCCTTCACAAACTCCAGACTAATCAAGTTGCTAGTGCTGCCAAAATCAAACAAAATAATAGCCTTGAGGCCATTCACCATCATGAACATGTTGAGTACACCATGAGCCACCAAAAAACTGCCAGGTGAGTGTGTAGTGATATGCTAGGGTCGACTTAACCGTCATGTACATATCATATCAATATCATAGTGTGTGAAAGTTTAACTGTCCTAACAAAATCCTAGAAACGAATCGGCCATCCTTTCATGCCCCAAATCTCATGAGGCGATATGGATAAGACGTCTTGACTATGTCGCTCGTATCATGTGATGGGATACGGGAGGGAAAATGAACACATTTTGCAGGCCTTTCTCCTCGAGGGATCATCGTCTTTTCAGCTGCATATTGAGGAAGGGGATAACTCCCTTATCCCTGAAAAAGGGATATGTCAGCCAAGGGCTTTCTTTCCCGGCTCGCAATAGTCTTGACAAAGGTATACATTCACTCTTCCATATCCCACCGGGAGATTTGGTTGCAATAACCAAGCTTTCATTCAGGATATCATAGATAAGTCTTAACTATCCTTGCAGGCGATAGCCACATGATACAGTATGTACATGGTGGTTAAGCCAGCCCTACTATATCATTACACTATCACCTGGCGGTTTCTTGGGCATTTTTTGAGCAGCTCATGTTGTGCCAATGTCTCAAATTCTGTGGATTAGAGGCTGTCAGCCTATCCTGATATGAGTTTTTATGATTGCTGAGGTGGTTGGTGGTGCTTGTATTACTATCATTGCACATTTAAATTATACAGGCTCTCAAGGCTCATATGCCTGATGATTTGTCTGGTACAGCCAATATCTCTTGGTCAGTGGTCACTGACAATAGATCATCAATATAGTCCCACATCTGCTCATTTGGAGCCTCATCAAGGCTGGTATCCCAGGTTGTCTCTCAGTGCGCAACCAGTACTCCAAGCTGAATGTTTGCTGTCCATTCTATTGATGTCTGGTATGCAGTGTTGATACTATACTATTGCAAACTATTAGGCACATCACACATCACAGAGGCCCAAAATTGAGGAAATTTTGGCATCTGTCACACATCACTGGCAGGATTGTTGGAATTGTCACCTGGGCACTTACAGTGGCGCTCAAAAGTCTTGCACAAGCGCCCATATTGTATGTTCCCATGGAATGATTTAGTTATAGCTCTTCATTGAGCTCCCCTTCCAGGCCAAGCTTTTGTTAGATGCGCAACCTGTGAGCATTCCAGCTCTCGGCCCAGTCCTGAGTGTCCTGGTTGAGGGCGTGCAGGAAGAGATGGTGGAGCAGCCACAGGTGATGCGGCACATCGGGATCGAGCCCGCAGTTCTGTTCCAACTCGAGGAAGAATGTCTTCCACTTGGCCCCGAAGCCACTGGTGACGTCGAACCAGAGGCGCTCAATGCGCGTGTTGTGAACACTGCTGCAAAGAATGTGAGTTGACGAGGCGGATGTGCGAGGAGGGATCCGACTCACCGTCCCCAGATGTACGAGACACGGTTAAGGCTGCGCATGGCCTCCATCCATTCCGCCACATGGAGGTTCTCGCCGCCATGATCTCCCCGGACGCGACTGGGCACACCATGGCAGCAAACGGTCTCGAGGAAGAGAGTGAGGACGGTCTCACCACGATTGTTGGTGTGCACGCAGATGCCTGTGACGAACCGGGAGTGTCCATCGATGAAACAGTGCATGACAAACTTCCAACGGATGAGGCCTACATAAGGATGAGGCCTACATAAGGATGAGGCCTACATAAGAAAGAAAGCCGTGTGGTGAGGACACGGACTGCAGAATAGAGAAAGAGAACTGCACAGGCGACATACCATGCTGTCCATCGTGGTGAACCAACGAATTTGGCCCAGGTACTTGGTACTTCTTGCGGACGATGCAGCGGCGGCCAAAGATCGGTGGGGCTCCGCAAACTTGGACATACGAGGAGCGGATGCGTATATCTGGGAGTCGATGACCGAGGGATGTGAGATGGTCACATATCATGCGTCGTCCAAAGTCAGGGAATATGGTGAGAGTGTGGGAAACAAGCGCGTCGAGCTGCGCATCAGTCAGGGTGGAGACAGGTGCCGTGAAGGTGCGATGAACTCGAGTCACTGAGCCGTCGGGCTGCAATATGTGCGAGAAGACAGGGGGGCCGGGTTGGACGAGTCTGTGCTGCAATGCCTGCCGACGTACATGACGGGAGGAACATCCAAGAAGGCGACCAACAATGGCAGGTCCTCTCATCTCAAGAGCATGACAGAGGAATGTTGGGGACTGGCAGAGAGGGGGCATCGGAGGGATCGACTGATTGGTGGCAAGCCGCATCAAGATCGCAAACCATGCGAGCGACGCTGGTCTGGAGGGTGTGGAAATCTGCAGGCGTGAATCCATCGCGATGCTGCGTGAATGATGAAATACAAAGATCAGATGCGAGAAGAGCGACATAGATAATGGCCACATACCAGCTGGGCGGCCGCACTGAGGGCAAGGACTTCCGAGCGCACAGCACCAAGGCGAGCAGCATCGCCTACTTGAGTGCGAAGAGTGGTTCCAACTCGATTGATTAATTGCGGTAGGCATCGCGGATGTTGCTGGCAGGGTTCGTGGGATCCATGCCTATGTTCTGAGCGTGGAGAGTCGCAGGACGGAGGGGGAGAGCGGTAGGAAGAACACGTAGAAAGCAAGCAGGCTGGGAGTGGGTTTGTGGTAGAGGGGGGCACAGGATAGGGCCGAGAGCATACGGGAGTCGCGCAAAGATGTAGGCGCATCGGGAAGAGTCGGGAGGATGTGGCAATGATTGCATGGGTGCTCAGGTGCGCATGAGCAATAAGGTCGATTGGGGCGTCGAAAGCGGATAAAAGGGGCACCATTGGGTGTGCTGCGTGAATGTTGTGCTGACGAAAGGGGATCGTGTCATTGTATAATGATAGGAAATGGTGGGCAATGTTGGGTGAATGCCAATAAAGCACAACAAGAGCGGCGACATGCAGCCAGATCAATGGTGATAATGAGGAATGAAGGGAGATAGAGCAAGGGAAGGATGGAGGATGGATGCGGTTTGGTTCTGGGAAAGAACGGATAAAAGCGCGGGGAAGTCGTTACAGTGGGGCAAGGACCAACAGAGCATCACAAAAATGTGGACTGCTGTTGTTAACAGTGTCCGCTGTGAAACCAGCAAAACAAAGGCAAATAGTGATAAAGTGTGGCAGATTAGGGACAAACAATGATAAGGAGGAATAAGAGTACATAATGTGTGTCAAAGAGGGATAAACGGCAATAAGATGTGATGGGCAGTGGAAATATGCGATAAGGTCTGATAAGTGGTGATAATTGGCGATAAAAGCTGACAGGGATCACTTAGCGCTCGACGAATGTGAGTATCAAAGTGATATTGTCCAGTAAAGCACTTCATAGCTATGCACCCTCCCCGTCGCGGTTCTCCTTCCACTGGAAACCCCGCCATCTCTGGATTGTGTCAAAGTGACTCTCACAGAAGTTGAGTCATCCCTTGCCCCTCAAGAAGATCGGCACGGTGCATGTACCCCATTTTTTCTCTTAGTAGTACGCCGGCCGTGCGCGAGTATAGCAGGTGGACGGCAGTCCACTATATTGATATGTACATACGGATAAGGCATAGCCCCTCTGGGCAGACCTGGCCACGGGTAAACCTGATGACGTGATCGATCGTCTTGCCATAAGTGCGTAACAAAATAGACGTGGATGACGAGACATGGAGATCGCAACTAGTACTGAAGTATGGAGTACATTTAGTTGGTACAACTCTCGGTACACGTAGGCAACATGATGGTTTCTACATCGAGATGGAGAGCAATTGCATAGCAAGAAAATAACGGCATATCGAAAAGCAATGACGACGATGAGCGAGGGAGTGGGGAGTGTTTCTAGCACGATCCAACTACTTGTTCCTGATGATCTCGGGGCCGCCAAGGTAACGTCCGCGAGACAGCATGCGAAGCCTGCAATCCAGTGAAGATCGGCAAGTCGATCGTGTCAATATGGATGTGGTAATGTACCATTCAAGCTCGCGCGCCAACACAGGTCCTTCAGTGGGCTAAAGAATCTATATTGAGCATTATTAGTAGACGGAACAAGATGATACATACGTCGCGGATGAAATTAGGGTTGTATGGGAATGGCCAGGCAACGTAGGGACGCGCCATTGGCTGCAGTTTCTTCTGGGGGATGCGCGTGGGCGTGATGGTGACCGAGCAGTTCCAGGAGATCGACTAGGGTTTCGTCGTTAGCATGGACATTTGCAGATTGAAGCAGCACGAGCGACGTATGGCTTGGAACACTTTGAACTTGAACATTGTGTCGCCGCTAACTTGGAACACAGCGGTGACAGTGAAGGCCTACAGTATCTTCATGAGCAATCGAGCAGCGCCTGGAAAGTATCTACCGACCTGGAAGAGCGAGATCACGCCTTTGGACGCCATTAGGTCTTGATGCACGGGTTGGAGCAGGTTGGAGGATGAGAGCGTGTCCAGGCGGCAGCACACGGGCATCTACACTAATGGAACGCGTGTCACGTGACCGGTTGTGGGGCAGCGGGGAGCAGGTCTGTGCCCTAATAGGAAGGCGCGTACATACGGCTGTCCTTCGCGACGGCGTCCTCACGATCCTCGACCTCATCGTAGCTGTCAGGTGCAACAATTGGTGTGAGTACATCTAAATGAAACAATACCAGAGCGCACACTTGCAATATGTGCTCCTCGACGTCGGGCTGACAACCCTGTAATCTATTCGTTGAGGCCATCCTCTTAGTGACACATGAGCCGCACCGACCCGGGTCAAGGTACATGTCTTCATTGTGAATATAGATCTGTGTGTCCATCAGAGCTACAGTGTCAGGATCACTTTGGTGATTGACTCACCAGACACATTAGTATAGTCACCAAACGGAACATTTGGTGAGACAATGCCCGACCACCTATGGAGTTGTTGAGGTAGTCGAAGCGAACACCGATGTAGTACTTCATCCAATCTGAACGCGACCCATCTATCATTGCGCACATCATGCTGGAAAGGGCACCTAGTACTCACCGACGAGGCATTCAGTGGTGAATTCATGCCCAACCCAGTTGGCCCACAAAGCGTGGCACACATGGACCGCTAAGAATCCCCAACGGGTGTCTTGCAGTTCATGACACATGCCGTTAACGTTATTCCGTGTCGCGTAAAATCCGCGCACGTAGGAGGGGTCCGTTGGTAAAGGGGGGTAGAAGGACATGGTGATGGTGCGGTTGGGGAGCCAGCGTGGCCCGGCGCGGCACCTGGAGACTTTTCATGGTTGCACGTGATGAAGTGCCCCCAAGTGACGCGACTGTGGCTATATGCTGGCGCCGGCCCTCCCCTGGTCCCACCACCATGTCCTCGGAGTTCGTGATCCCCTACGACATTGCGCAGAAGAGTCGTGCAGGGTGTCCACCACACCGGCGTCAGACTGGGTTGCCTTTGCCGTGACTTGTAGATGCCTGTATCAGTTCAGCAAGGCATGGTCCAAAGTATGGTGGCTCGTTCATCAGGCCCAGTTTGGCCCCCTACACACTGCGCTCGTTGCGCCCTCGGACCACGATCATGGGTGGCGGGACCTTGTACTCCAGAGGGTAGTGGTGGTACATCAGGACACGCTCAAGATCACATCACTGATAGTTTCTCAGTACCGGCTCCACGCCACGATCCGGTGAGGAAATCAAACTCTGTGGTGTACCACACATGCTTATTTGCCGGTTGTACACAGGTATTCCTACCAGCAGCTCCAGGCAGACTTTCAAAGCTTGTTCCCTGGGCATGAAGCCCCCGAGTCAATGTCATTGCGAAAGGCATGCATCTCGCCTCTCCCCTGCATGCGAAATGCCTGGGTTCGACCTCCCTCCCTATTGTGTTCCCGCGGACGCAGAGGCGCCTTTGTATGTCGGCCTCCACAGGAGAGGTGTCACCCTTCCCCCATTCCCCACAGCGAATTGGCCAGAGCTTGTGTTCGCTGTGATGGGACCATGTGGCCCCTCCGCTTGGCAATCGACATCAGTTGTGAAGTGTGTCCTGCAGCCGCTGGCGAGACTTGTCCTTGTGACATGCCACTGGAGCCCCAATGAGCATGCCCTCCCAGCACACACCGCACCCATGATCCATTTCGCAATTGTGCTCGCAATGCACGATATCGCCGAGATTCAGGAGGAGACCCATGGGGACCTGATGGTGTTCGGAGAGGACAAACTCCTCATGCGTGCCTCAGATGCTTCAGCCCGGTTTGCCATTGTCTTCTCACCAGCGCACTGCGATCCGCGCCGCAGTCCCCTGCCCTGGTCGAGAGTTCTGACTGACAGTGATAACGACTCGTGCACAGGCTATGCCTTTTCGTGAGCACAACTATGTCATTCACACATACCAATACTGATTTGCGCGCAGCGGGGACACTCTTGGATATGACACCACAGTTTTTGGATTGGGCCATTGTGATTGCATCATAGCAGTCACGATGGGTGCGCTGCGTCGATACGACACGTGGCTGACAGGTCAAGATGGTAGCACCCAGGTGGGTGCGTCATCCCTGCACATCGTGCCTGGAGTGAGTGTCCTTGTCAAAGAGGCAAAATTGGAGGTGATTGAAGTGGTCGCACTCCATAAAATACTTGCACGGCTCGCTGCACCCCCACCCGTATCAGGCAGGCCCGCAGGCAGTGCCATTCCACCTTTCTGTTGACATGTCCGTTGTTCTGTGAAGTGTTCCACGATGCCTGTATCTCTGTCGCTTGGTGGTGTTCCGAATTGGATGTACCCACTGTTGCCGTCATACGCGCGTTTCATATGAATGTGACCCCGCCGAGAGTGTGCACCTCAGCACCACGGTTGCCTCGATAGGTGACAGCACACTCCTCAGTTAGGAACTGCTGGGACCATGGCATATTGGTCTCTTGCGCTCTCGTGTTGCCTTGAATAGGCTCCCACGTCCAGGTGCCTATACGCAGAGACGGCGGAAGACCAAAAATGCAATTTTTTCCAGGATAATGCTGATGCATCGGCAGGGCAGACCCTGGATGGCATGAGTTGTAGTTATCTAGTGACTCCCGTCGAGGTTTACGCCTCGTGTTCAGCGTGTTCACGCCTAACACGAAGTCGTCATTGCAGCATTCAAACACACATACTCACTCGAGGAGAACACACATACTCAAGTTCTCTGCGCCTACACGCCCGGAAGATGACCATGCTTGCTCCATCTGCTGGCACTGCCAATCACGAGGTATCATACCACACTCACATACTTGAGCATCGTCTCTGACGGTTCCGCGCAGGGTCATGCTGTCGACTGTTGCGGCTCGCAGTCAATCCAAGAACAGAAGGTGAAGTGCCCCGCCGCACAAGCCGTGTTGTACATCAGCAGCGAGCAGCAGTGCGGACACCATTCCCCCATGGATGCGCGTAACGCAACCACCATCGCCTCCGGCTCTCCTTCTACCCTTGCCCGTGCCTTCGAGCGAGTCCCCCGAGCAGACGTGGTTCAGGGTGCTGAGGGACGCGTGCCACTTCACCTGCTGCAATCTGCTATAACCGTAATGGGTTATGAAGCTGACGCCCAAGAGCGACAGCGATTTCCACCATGGTCTGGTGCCATGCCCACAGGCACTGTTCCCCCCACCCGTGTCCTCCCTGACCTTGGACCTTGGTCATCGGTCCCCATCATGTCCGTCCAACAAGTGCGCACCTTGCGGCGCTGCGCAGTCAATGAATGCGACATTTATGCCGTGCACATGTACCACGAGTTGGTCGTCCGCAGCAATGACAGTCAGACGTTCAGACCCGAAGGAGTCCATTATCTGGTGACAACTTGGCCGGAGGACCGCCTGCACCTGCCTCGGGGTGCAAAAGCTTCTAAGCCTTGTCATCGCAACCAGCAGAGAAATCAGAGATGAGCATGGAGGTATCCCATTGACACACGCGGGGTGATTTGATTCAGCTACGCCGAGGCCTTGGGGCTGGCCTAGATGTTATGAATGACGGTTTGGTCTGGTTCACATGTGTGGTTCTGGCTTCGTCTATGGCTCCACGGTTCTCTCAAGGAATTTGTTGGGTCACGCCCTGTGAATGATACATGTTCCTACTGTGCACTTGCAGCTGTTTACACCCTAAATATAAATACAACAATGACACGACTTTGGTGGCTGGTTCAAGATTCACTGCGAACAGCACGTAATATCAGGCGCCCATTTGCTGCCCCATGGGGTAAGTCTGGGAATCACGCAAAGCGGATTTGCAGATTGGCACGTGGATCGTCGTGTCCATTGCAACCCTTTCCTTATCCCCCCATGGACAACATGGAATCTGAAGATACTTGCACGTATGACAGCGACAATAAATGCGCCCACGAGGAACACAATATTGACAACGACTGCGATAGCACCTCTGACTGTGGCAGCAATGACTTGTTCCCTGCTATGCCACCCGATCTATAAGAAAGGTGGGAATCCTTGGACAAGGAACCATGCAAAACCTCTAGGTGAGACCCGCATGGCACAACTGCACCTTATGCGAGCTGATTTGTGTTGTCAGGATGCCGCCAGAATATCCACAGGACTACCTGTTGCAGGGCTTCCGGGCATACTCTGATAAGCCGTCCAGCACGGTTGCAGAGCGTGCCGCGCAGGCATTGCTTCGGGTGGCAGTCGCAGCGGCCCATGCCGCATACAAGATGCAAGACCAGGACACATTGGCAGTGTCAGTGGGACATGTGCTGACTCAGGCAACAGAGGAGATTGGGCGCAAGGTGTTAGAGGTTGTAGAGGTGCAGCAGGAAGTGTGCCAAGGGACGACAAGGTACGGCCCTATCATCTTGATGGGAAACATGTGTGTTATTCATACTGTTACGATCGATGAGGAACAAAGAGAATCGTCTTTTAGGTACGACGATTCCTGCCAGCAAAGGTAACGACAACTGATGTCTGTGGGAAAGTTGTTGGAACTCCGATAGTCAGTAGTAAGTGATTACATAAGCACATGTAAGAACTAGGTAAGAAACTTTCTTATGGCCTGGAACCCCAGATTGAGGTTAGGAGTGCACAGCTTTAGGGTTGGCAGACGCTCATGCAGCTCTGTAGCGCAAGTCCAGCATGGTCCTGCTCATCCAACAACTCTGAGTGTTGCTTCATTTTTGTAGTAGATATAGAATGCAATATAGACTTCTAAGATGCTGTAAGGCAGACTTGTAGTTGAACTATGCTGCACTGCACTCTTTGTCTCTCTATCTACCCAGTACACATGATTATGCTGCAGCTTAGTGATGTGCTGAGCCCGGCTGGAAGCTGGTTTGTAGGCTCTCAAGCTGGTCATCTTTAAGCTGAGCTGGGCCGCTATGTCT
>ML211882.1:0-10002 GCA_004369055.1 Polyporus arcularius HHB13444
ACGTATGCTGACTAAGCGTGAGGCCGGCATGGGCGTGTTAGCGCCGGCTAGCACGTTGCCTTCTTCCCTCTTCTTCCACCGGACTCACGCCCGTCAAGCGCAACCCACCCGCCACACCCTGCGCTTGATCAACCAGTGCTCTGGTGGGACGTATTACACCTCGCGCTCCAGTGGAGCCGCTAGACGCGACTACGACGATCGCGTCGTTCCTAGTAGTCACGGTACCGCGTCCGGGCGGCAAAAGCTCCCATTCTCGGAGCTCGGAAACGTTGTTGCCCGAGCTCCGAAGCAGCGGTTACTTTGCCAGGACTGGACCCACGCTGGCGTATATACCGTACGCTGCATAGCAGGGGGTCTGACGGGCTCACCATGCTCTTGTATAAATCTGGCTGCCACTCTCTGTATGTAAGTACTTAGTCGTAAGCGTGTTGGCTGCGGTCTGTCAGTCGCCCAGCTACATCTATCATACAGGCGCGTATCCACTTGTCCTCTGATCTCAGTTGGATGATTCGGACCCTGTATGCGTTCGTGCGTCGCGCTAGCGACGTGAGCGTCCTAATTGACACTCCTCTGCCTCGCCTGCTGCTTCCCTTGCTCCTGTTCCTCAACCTGGCCTCGCACCTGCGACACCGTGACCTAGCTGAGTGAGTGACGTGCCTTTCATCGGTATCACGCTATGATAATGAGCTTGACTGATTAGTGCTCATTTCTTCTGAGCAGCTAAAGCCAATCTTCTCTGGCTGTACGGCGAACTCGGAAGTCGAGCCACCTACTGACCACTACTCCATCATTGCGAAACTAGTTCTTGACTCCTTTCATTGTTGTCTCGGATGGCCGACAACAACTCGACTCCTGTACATCGGAATACTCCCGAGCCCCGTGCTGCGTCTTCTCCTTTCAACAAGCCTTCGGCAGACATCATCCTCCGCACATCCGACCATGTTGACTTCCACGTCTACAGTCAGATCCTCATCGCTGCCTCACCTTTCTTCGAAGGGATGTTTGAGGTTCCCCAGCCTCCAGCGGATCAGCAGGAGCTGAAAGAGGGTCGTCCGATCATCGAACTCAGCGAGGACAGCAACACTATCGAGACGCTCCTGCGCATCTGCTACCCGGTCAATAAACCTGCGCAGCGTACGGTCCAGGAGATGGAGGTTGCGCTCCGCGTGGCTATGAAGCTCGAGATGGAGCTTGCCATCACGGTTCTCACTGATGGTCTCAAGGGAGTGGCACTAACATCTCCGATGCAAGTATGGGCGGCGGCATGTCGCCTGCACTTGGAAGGATTGGCTCGCACGGCAGCAAACGCCCTCGTCGCGCGTTCGGCTTGGAGCGTCCATCCCCTACTTCCGTTTGACGAGCTCGGGGACATGGAGGGCATCAGCGCAGGAGATTATTATCGTCTATCCGAGTTCCATCGCCGGAAAGCACAAGTCTCCGCAGACTACAAATTCTTCACTCCGCAGGACACGACCACGCGGCAATCCCAGCCTCCCGAAACTACGCAAGCGGATGTAGATCCTTCCCAAGCCTTCCAATGCAATATCCCCAACCCAGATATTGTATGCCGTTCTTCGGATGGTGTCCAATTCTCCGCGCATCACGCCGTTCTTGCTGCCGCTTCTTCATCACTCTCAAAACGTGTGGGAAGCGTAGGCGTACCCGCTGAGGGTGATGATCCGTCCCCAGCTCCAGTCATCCTATTCAACGAGGAAGCCTCTGTGCTTGCCGCTTTGCTCAGGATTTGCTACCACCACGTAGGCAACAGCACGCCGGCGGTCGAATTACCGCAGCTTGTGCGCAGTCTTATAGCGATGGATCGACACGACCTCGCAGATCGTAACATATACTTCCTCCTCCTCCACCGCTGGCGAGAACTCGTCAAAGTCGCTCCCCTCCGTGCCTACTGCGTCGCTATCCAGGCAGGAGGCTCTAGCTATGCGAAGGAGGCCGCCCGTCAGGTTCTCCATACTTGTCTCGAGCACGAATATGCAGCTGAGATGGAGAGCATCCCCGCTCTGGCGTACCATCGTCTGTGGACGTACTACCGCTCATGCGAACGTCTTGCAACGGAGCGACTACAGAAGACGCTGAACGACCTCAGTCTCCCTTCTGTCCCTTCTGTCCCGCTTACTCCCCAACCCGCTCCTGCTCCGACCTTCAGCTTCGGAAGTCGACAGCCGAACCCTCGGGTTACTCCCTTCCCGTCCACCACCGCTATGCTCACCTCGCCCTTCGGAACGCCGAGTCAGTCGGCGGTCGCGGCTCAAGAAGCCCCTCAGGCCGAGAAGACATGGATACGCCGCTACATCCGTCAGATGTTGGAAGATACCCCGACTAGAGGACCGCGAGTGCCGTTCCCTCCGTTGCAGGAGCTCCTCGTGAAAGCGACCGGTCAAGGAGGTTCCTCCGAGCACATCTGGTGTAAGGAGTGTCAACCCCTCGCTGAGGACCTAATAAAAGCGGACACTCACTACAAAGATCTGGTTGCCGCAATGGACGCCGTAAGTCATACCGCAACTTCTTGCTTGCCAGGTCAGTTAATCAAGCTCCTGTATAAGATCGAGCTTCAGGTCTGAATGCGTATCCTGCGTTGGGTCGTCCAGAGGGGACCACCCTGATCAATGTGTCTCCGTCCCGCGCCTCAAGGTTCCTTCCTGTCAAACCGGCTCTCTCGATCTGTGATCAACCTATAGCACGTGAAGTGTGCTGCGGCAAGCCCGACTAGGATCGATGTACTATATGCCTCACCGTCTCTCACTTCCCTCCTTATTTTGTATAATACAATCACTCTCAGCCGCCAGCCACCCCATGGTCGACTCGCAATCGCGCGCACTGCGTGAGTCTTGCGAACTACGACGATCGCCCCAGCCTTGGGATCGTTGCCATAGGTCGCGAAGCCTCCTCCGCCCTCGCGAGCGTGCATGTCGGTGTTGTCGAGGAGGACCCTGGCAGACAGCACATCGATCAGTCTGAATATGTCAAAGAAGCGCAACATCACTAACTTGGACCAGGTGCGGCCTGAACATCTCCGGCACATCTGCGGGCAAAGCAAGTCAGCCTGATGTCTACCAGATGAGAAATGAAATACTCACCGATGAAGTCGACCTCGTCCTTGCTCCCTGCGCAGATGTACAGGATATCGAAAACCTTGTGATAGTCGCACTGCCCGTACCGATGCAGGAAGCTCTTGGGAGCGTCCAGCTTAGTCGCGAGTGCATGCGCGCGCGCCATCGTCGCCTTGTCCGCGACGTTCTAGACTCTCACGTGTGTCGAAAGCTACACCCACACGTCCCCGTTGTCACCAGCGTCGCAGCCAGACTCGGACGTTTCTGCATCGATCATATTTGCGCTCACAACGTCATAACTCCCATCCACATCCCCTCTGTCGCACCACGTAAAGCCACCTGTCGCTTGACCATTTGCAAGGGCAGCGCTAGTTTTTGTGAGTCGCCGTGCATTCTCGTAATTGCGCGGTGCTTCCTGACTTCGCGCACTCAGTCACGCCCTCACTCCTTTGGAGAGCTGAAGTCTATCTGCAAATATGAAGACCAAACCGCCAGTCGGCCATGCTGAGCATCCGGTGGATACCGGACCTCCTTTGCGATGTATGTGCCCTGCTCTCCCTTCTTCTACACATCTTGATACATCTCTAGCCATGCCCATCGTTGCTCGCACAGCTCGTCAATCCACTCTATTCACGAGAAGCGCTGTCGTTCTCTCATCCCCGCAGTTCAACGATGACCGGAAGGTTCGGTCGCGAAGCAATCAAGTAGTCCTTGAAGTTGCGGTCGTAATCTGCACGGTCGTAGCCCTCCCGCAACCGGAAGCGGAATCGTTGCACGAGTGCGCAGATGACGATGCGCATTTCCATCAGCGCAAAGTTCTTCCCGACGCAGTTCATCGGCCCGTGCGAGAACGGCATGTACGCCTCCTCGTTGTGCACGAAGTCCGCTGGCTTCGCATCCGCCGCTTCCGGAGAGAGAGGGTCCGATGAGTGGGAGGCGAAGAGCCAGCGTTCCGGCCAGAAGTCGTCAGGGAAGGGGAAGAAGTTGTTCGGGTCACGGTGCAGCGAGAATGCGTGCACCCATAACGCCGTTCCGGGTGGGATGTACCTACGTACGCAACCGGTTCTCGTCAGTATATTTTAGGTCTTCACCCAACATGCAGACGATACTCACAACGAGCCCACTGTCACCCCAGGACCGTCTGCAGGGACCTTGCGCTGCGAGCCGCCAAGTCCGGGCGAGTACACACGCAGAGTCTCGTTTCTGCGAATCAGCGCGTTAGGAAAATATGTATATGTAGCAGTCGGAACTAGAGGACGTACATGACGGCCTCCAGGTACTTCATGTCTCGGTGGCATCTGGTGCTTAGCACGTTGTCGCCGCGAGGATAATACTCGTCAATTTCGGTTTGAAGCTTCTCATAGGCTTCCGGATGCGTGAGAAGGCAGAAGAGCACGCTCGTTAGCGCTCCTGACACAGTGTCGGCTCCGCCAACGATGGCCAAGATGCCATCGTCGACAAGTTGGCGCATTGGTGGCGGAGCTTTGTCTTTCTGGTCTTCGTGGTTCTGCGAAATTGTCGCGAGGATACGTCAGCTGACTGAATCAAGGCGAGCACGTCGCGACAGTACATACAAGATAGTGGAAGAGGTCGCGAGTCCGCGAACCTCGCTGCATACGCTGCTTCACCAGGCCTTTGCATGCTGCGAGAAGAGACTTGATCGGACGCGTCGCCGCCGGGAGGAAACCAAAGTAGACTCCTAGCCATGGAACATGGCCGAAGAACGTCATGGCACTGCGAACAAGAAATGTCAGTTATTTACGAATACGTGCTTCAAATCTTTCACGTACGTCATCCCTTCGCTGAGAACCGACCAGACGTTGTTCTCGTCACCGTCTCGCAGAAGTTCAGACCCTCCACCAAACCTAGGACGGAGATGTCATGCTCCAGCATCGCGAAGAGGAGCGGCGAGGGAGACGTACGTGATGTCATACATCGCATCATAGCTTTGGTATGACAGTCAGCTATCCCGTCTTCGTATCGAATCAGCAGACTCACGAGAAGTAGTCGAACCAGCGCTCCAGGTCAACCTGTCTGCCCTGGTGCGCTTCTAGCCTCTGCACCAGCTGCATGGCACGTCGTCCAACGAGTTCCTCGTATTCTGCTATGGCAGCCGAGCTGAAACCGCGGTTCCAGGCTCGACGGCGCGTCATATGAGAGGAAATATCTTCAATGCCTATCATCGGGAGGTCCTTATCGGTGAGAAGTCGGCCAGTGACATCTATAGCATTCATGAGGACATACTCGGCAATGCGAGAGAAGACGTACGGGGCCCTTTAGGGAGCCCGCTGGGGCCTACCAGGGCCATCACCGCGGAAGGCTCGCGGATCGAAAGCTCATTCGGACCTAGTACGCGAGCATGAGGATAATGCTTTAGGACGGAGGGGTAAATCCGTGCGCTCACCGATCCTGACGACGTTCCCGTATCGTTCGTGCAAGTCCTTATAGTACAGGTGCTGGTATCCTGACCGCGAGATGAACGCCATCCACAGCTTGGATAATCTTAAACTTATAGGACCGGGATAGCATGCGAGAGGATGGGATGGAGAGAGGCGGTATGCGACGACGGACAGTACGAGAGCGGACAAATATGCTGCATATGAGTCCAACAATGCCTTCTCCAGTGTGGATTGTGACGTGCTTGAGACTGTAACTGCAACTAGTAAGGGCGGAGTGAGCAGGAGGGTGAAGTGAATAGAGATGCGGTAAGTCTCGTGCTGACGAAAAACTTGGTGGGCCATCTACAAGGCGGCGTTAGCATGTTGTGCCCACGTTACTGTCGACGAGGCTTACTATACCGAGGACCATTGCGTATACGGCAGTCTGCCTCTTGGGAGACCAGACATAGACGTCCAAATCCATTCCGGCTTCCGTCAATCGTTGGGGTGGCAAATCACAAAAGGCCTGAGCTGGAAAAAGCACAGGCACTGTATAGCGGAGTCCAGCCGGGCTTATGAATGAATTATGCGCGTGTTTCTGTGCAAACGGATCTGTCAATCTACGGATTTTCTGGCTTGACAATTATGTACTTATTATGCTTGAACACTTTACGTGTACGCTGAGGAGGTGGAGCAGCGGACCTCCCTCACCGACAACGTGCGCTGTGCAGGCTAGAAGAGCACGGCTGTCCCAGACTTCGTCTCACGCACGGGCATGTGTGGGAGTGGAAGTGAGCACTCTGCGGATAAGCATCGCTGAGAGGTTCCCGTGGGAGATGACATACTCTGCATGACATTAATGCTTGCATCAGCGCCGAATTCGACAGTGTAACACGAGGTTGGTACTTACAGTACCAGCTAAGGAAACCGAGTTGGCTATGCCATGGCACACGTTCCGAACGCAGGCGTGCATGCCAGTGGAATGAAACTTGAAAAGTGTGCGCAGGACAGCTATCGGATCGACGTGAGCCATGAAATCTCGAAGCCTCGCCTACCAAGTACTTAAGTCACGGTAGTGTCGCGCGGTGACGACTGTTGACGGTACTTACTTAAGAGCGGGTGAGACGCAAACTTACCTTCGGACGGCGATGATCATAGCTTACCCGTAGATGGCACCAGTCAACGTACAAGAAACGCGCTGCGCCCTCGATGATCTCGTTCCAGCATCTTGGTTGTTCAGTGCTTGCCTGAACGTTCAGGATTCTCTCAAGTTGAAGTAAGTACTTAATCGATCTACTTATGCGTGCAAAAATTACGTAAGGCGCCTAAGAATGCTCTTGGACGCAAGCTGTCCAGGAAAGTCGCCGTCCTTATCCTGCTGCTGCTCACTTTGTACCCACATCACAGAAATCCCCGGATATCAGCCGTCATTACTTCTACGCCAAGGGCGAACGGTGGACTCTGCGAAACACCATGATTCAAGTCGAATCCACGTGTACTAGGCACGCGAATTCAGATTCCTCCCGGGTTGGCAAGTGCGCTCATAACGTCACCGCACAACGTAACGTGCATGTTCTTGTATTGCGCTCAGCTTCGGACGCTATGCCCCTAGACAAGACGGTCCAGAAAATGCCAGAATCGCTGCAAGCCTGCATTCGCATGTCGCCGCCCTGATTTTGTGGGTGACCGCTTCTGCTCTTATGATCCGATTGTTTACGACGGCCGCCAGCGCTGACCTTCATGGTGCAGTCGTACGACGACTGCGACACCCTGTATTGCACCGCGACATCTCCCCCTGACACGTCAAATCGTAACGTTGCATCAAAGCTAGCACAGTGATGCCTATAATTTCGCGTAGCGCAGAGCTCTCCCTTGACTTCCTCGTCGTTGGTGGAGGTGAGTAGTATACTATACCAATTGCTCACGCATCCATCCTCATCTGTAGCTGGAAAACTGCTCGTCTAGGTATTGGTGGTCTGTCCGTGGCGTACATGCTACAGAAGGCGGGTCATCGAGTCCGAGTTGTAGAAAAGCAGGGCTTGCATGCGCCTAGTGCCGGCCTCCGCATCCCACCCAATCTCAGCAAGATCCTATGGCAATGGGTTGACCGAGAGGAGTTGGATAAAGTGACAACACGGTGTGTCGGGACACCCATGCATTCTTGTGAGTGCAGTTATCATCAGGTCCCGAGTGACGGAACGCAGCATGGCACTGCCGACCTATCACCTTCAATGTCATTTCATCTAACCGTCGTCATCCTGTTTAGTACATACGGGGAAAAACGTCGGTTATCTGCCTTGGAAGCCCGCGGTAATGGCTGAGATCGGCGGCGAATTCCTCCTAATGCATGTGAGTAGTGGTCCGTCGCTTCTAGCAGCTGCGCCTCTAAACTATCATGCAGCGTCAAGACCTCATACGGCTCCTGTTCAATCTCGCCACCGAGGTCGGAGTAATAGTTGATCTCGATACGACGGTTACTTCTGTGCGCCCCGGTACCGCCCACGATCCACGTCCGACTGTCACTCTCGACAACGGAGGGGTACTCGCGGCCGATATTGTGATCGGCTCCGACGGCTGTAATAGCATCATCAGACCCGTTGTTGTTGGCGAGGAGCAGCACGCCTCCGCAAGTAGCTTGACCGTTTATACCGGCACAGTCAACGCCCATAATATAGTTCAAGACGCAGAGCTTGCACCTCTGATCGCGCACTCATGCGAAGACGTAAGCGTTGCGTATGTACTCTGCCGTTGTCTCTTCTCATCATGCATTATAGTGGCCGATCTGGATGGGTGATCGTCACAGCTTCAGTGGTGAGTGTATTCCATAGACATAATTGTGGCCGCCGCTGACTTGCGTCTTGCAGCCCATCCCCTAGTATGTCTTGTCTCGACGCTGACCGCCGAAACTATATACTCACCAGTCGCTTATCAGCGGTCTAGTCAAGAACTCTACATAGGTTTATACGTCTGGCACAGACCAGACGAGCCGTCGTCAACAGGCGAAGAAAGCTGGGACCATTCGGTAGCTACGGAAGTGATCGCTACAGCAGGTTATCCACCGATGTGAGTCGTGCTTTCGTCTCTGCCATTAAGCTTGCCTCTGATTCACCTTCACGACCCAGCGTTCAGCGGCTGATCAAGATGGCCCCACACTTTATTCGTACCGAGTTCACCCCCCGAAACAGCGGTCAATGTGATTGGGTCGATACCACTGGCCAGATAGTACTGCTTGGGGACGCAGCCCACCCGTCGATCGTGAGTACTCGGTTGTTACTTCGCGTACGAGTTCCTGACGACCTCGTGGGGCCGTTCGGCAGCCCGGCGGACAAAACATAGCGAGCATGGCTATCGAAGACGCGGTTGTCTTCGGATCCCTGTTCTCCCACTTGCGCACCATGGAACAAGTGCCGTCGTTCCTGGGCGCATACCAAGAGCTTCGCCAACCGCGCTGTGAGAAAGTTGGACGGTCTGATATCAAGGGCGCGGAGCTGATGGCGTTGCCCCCTGGTCCGGCCGCCGATGCACGCGACGAAAACATACGGCAGCAGCTGCAGGAGTGGGACGAGGGCATGCTCAAGGAGAGCTTCGAAGAAATCGCGGAGATCTTTGGGTACGACGCTGGTGACGCTGCGGAAGAGTGGTGGATCAACTGGGGTCGCTTCCACGAGACTGCAGGCGAGCAGCCCGGCGTCGTGGTGTCCATTCGCCGCGACTGATTGGACGGGGAGTGGACTTTTCGGGCCGCTCATGGATGCTAGAAAATGCCCAAGGACAGCAGGTGCCTCCGAACCGCTACTCGCAGTGTCGTACACTATGCCGTGATCGGACACCGGGAGACGTCTGATGTGCACAGGAGAACAAGGCCTCCCCGTAGCGCAGGAGAAGACATGCGTTTGATATTGGAGGGTGCGAGAAGACGATTCACGGGTGGTGCAGAACAAGGCACTTGCAAAGCTTCTCTATGATCACGAGCATCGGTAAAGCTCGCGTATGACGAGAAGCAGCGAGAAGCTCGACGAGTTCCCCAGATATTCCCGCGATTTACATAGGTGGAAGGAGAATAGCTCCGACTTGCATGGTGCGTTTTCGACTCGAAGAAGTCAAGTCCTTTGTCCAACTTATCAAGTGCGATCTGGTTCCAGCAGCTGACAAGATTTTGATATCAGAACTGTCGGCCTTTGGTGTTGTGGGCGCATGTTGTCGCCTCGTCGGGTGCGTCGGGCCGGGACCGGCTGTTAGCCTGGTATCACCGACAGTACTTACTACGATCTACTATGATCGCCCTCCACCACTACACTATACCCGCAGGAACATGTTGAGCATCCACGGTGGCGAGACTACTACCTGGGACACAATGATCACCTCCTGGGCTCGACGGCTACTCGCGAGTCGGCACGCTCACCGATCGGGTTTCGAGGAAGAGTGGTCCGCTCATGTCTCATTCCCAGGCACCTACAACGCGGATAATTCTATTTGTGAACCCCGGTTCACGGCATGAACCCGGGGTTCACTTACCATCACGGCCGGAAGTTGAATGTGGGGGGTTCAACGACCGG